>ML262463.1:0-27463 GCA_005239495.1 Nicotiana undulata
TACAATAAATTGCCTTAGATAATATAATATAAATTCATAAAAAAAATTAAATAGCCAACGACTTTATTTTAAAAACTAGCCGTTTGGTATGTTTAAAAAATAGCCATTTGACCCCCAAACTTTTTATAATTATACTTTTTCCCTATTTTCAACTATAAATACCCCCTCATTCTTTCATTTTTACTCACAAAATCATCAATCTCTCTCAATCTCTCTCTACTCAAATTCCCAATTCAAGTTAAATCATGCCCGGTGGTCCTAGAATTACCCCATTTGTTCGGGAACATTATAATTTGGTAGAAGAAAATGAAGAAACTTACACGATATCGTGCAAGCACTGTGGTTTTGTCTTCATTCGGCGAAAGATGGAGGGCTTAGGCCCTTTAAAGAGGCATATAACCAAGTATTGTCCANAGTACTATTAATTTATTATGCAATATTAGTGCAAGTTTGAAGTACTATTATTATTAATTTGAAGAAACTTACTATTTTTTGTGTTTAAATATGAATTACAATATTTATATCCCAAAGATTTACAAGAAATTGCTTTACATAAAAAAAAAATTAAAAAAAAATAGGCCGGACCCGTTTAGGCCCATTTGACCCGCGGGGCCGGCCCACTTAGCCCGGGCCCATGTGGGCTTAGGCCCGTGGGGCCCGGTTCCACCCGCAAAGCCCGGGCCAGCAAAGTCCGCGGCCCGTTTGGCCCGGGCCCGGCCCGTTAGCCATCCTTAATCCAAAATATCCTTCCGGCCCAAACATATTACATCTAATAGCTGAAATATTTATTTGTGTATTTTTTTTTTTGTATAATATCAGTCTATTTTGTACAATTTTTATTTAGTGATATTTTATTTTATATATATTTTTTGAATAGTGACAGTCTATTTAGTATATTTTTTTGTAAACTGACAGTCTATTGTATATAAATTATACAGTGACAGTCTATTTTGTATAATTTTTGTATAGCGACAGTCTATTTTGTATATATTTTGTATGGTGACAGTCTATTGTATTCAACTTGTATAGTGACAATCTATTTTTAGTATATTTTTTGCATAGTGACAATCTATTTTGTATATATTTTATATAGTAACCGTCTATTTTTTATATTTAGAAATAATTTAACTTTAAAATTCAATTACCCTTAATAAAATGATTTATAACCACATCGTCTATGACTTGTTTTAAATCAGGATTTGCAAAAGTCCTTTGTTTTTTAAACTTTGTCCTACAAACACCTTCACATAAATTGGTATGGATGGAGCAATAATTAATTTTTATGTAAAATAGCGCAGACGTTTAAGAGAACATGAACTTTGATAAATGGAACTTGGGCCTAACTCAACCCCAAAAGTTAGCTCAAGGGTAAGGGATTGTCCACATCCATATAAGGAGATCACCCATCCCCTTCATTGTCGATGTGGGACTCAACACCCCCTCTCACGCCAAGGACTAGACATCTGGAGCGTGAACAATTATGGAGGCCCAACATTGAAAAATCAGGATGAGTCCTGCTATTTTACCATGTTGAACAGCTCAACTATGGCGTCAGACAAAGGCATGCATATATGTAATTAGAGAGAAGAGAAGAGGAACTCCAAACTGATTCCACTATATGAACAGTAGAAAATTAAATATGTATTGCGTTTATAACTAACTAGATGCTACTTATACAACTAACTACCGACTTAATAACTTAATCGCAACTCATTGATAGTTGTACACCCACACACCAAGAGTTCTATACACTCCCCCTCAAACCGAGAAATGAAAATAGGTTCTTCATTCCCAGCTTGCTCACTAAGTATTCATGTTGTGGACTACAAAGACTCATTGTCAGCACATCTGCAAGTTGTTCTTTGGTTCCAATATGTTGTGTTTGAACTAGACCTTTCTGAATTTTCTCCTCACAAAGTGATAGTCTATATCAATGTGTTTTGTCCTCTCGTGAAAGATAGGATGAGCTGCAATTTGGATAGCAACTTTACTATCACAGAAAAGTTGTATTGGAACCTCAACCTTAATGCTAAGTTCTCTGAACACTCATGTTAGCCATGTAATTTCAGCTACTGTTGTGGACATGCTTCCGAATTCTGCTTTAGTTGAGCTTCTGGGAGTGTTCCTTGCTTCTTTGATTTCCAGGATATCAAGGCTTCTGCAAACTTTATCACATAACCAGTTACTGATCTTCTTGTTTTCACACAAGCACCCCACTCTGAATCAGAGTAAGTAGTTAACTTCATATCTCCACCTGCTAACAGACCTAGGCCTGGAGTTCCCTTTATATATCTGATGACTCTCATGACAGCACTCATGTGAGACTATTTAGGAGCATGCATGAACTGACTAAGTACTTGAACCACAAAGGCTATGTCAGGCCTAGTCATGGTCAAGTACAATAGTCTACCTACTATTCTCTGATATCTCCCTTTGTCTTCAACTTCATTGTCATTGTCACTATCATTCTTGTTGACAATCTTATCAAATTCCATAGATGTTAGCTTGTGATTGAACTCTAGTGGAGAAGTCATTAGCTTTCAACCTGACAGACCAAGCTCAGAAACTAATTTATGTGCATACTTTCTTTGGCACATTTGAACTCCCTTTTCTGATCTGAAGAATTCAATGCCCAAGACGTATGTTAGCTCCCCAAGGTCTTTCATTTTGAACCTGACCTGTAAATCCTTCCTCACTTTCTCAATCAGCTTCAAGTTAGTCCTTGTTACTAGGAGATCATCTACATAGATAAGTATGACTACCAAGTCTGATCCCATTTGTTGTGTGAAGAGAGAATAGTCATAATGAGACTGTTTGAACCCCATATCCAGCAGAGCTTCTATTAACTTCAAGTTCCACTGTCTAGGAGCTTGTTTAAGCCCATACTAGGATTTGTTGAGCCTGCACACCTTCTGATACCCCCATGGTTTGAAAAGCCATATGGAATTTGCATTATGCACATCCATCACTACAAGAAATCAGAGTTTTTGTGACGACTTTCTGTGGCGACTTGCTTTATTGCCACAAAAGTGATACTTTCAGTGGCGACTCTCTTAGTCGCCACAAAAAGCCAAGATTTAGAGCCGGCTAAACTTACGTCGCAACAAATAAGCACAATTTTTCTCTTTAACACATGAACAAATATTTTATTTCCCGCTTAGCTTATATTTTGTGGCGACATTTTTGGAGTTGTCACAATAGTTTTATTCTAGCGACTAGGTCGCCTCAATTCTTCACTTTAAATTTGAAAAATAAATAAAAAGTAATTAGCCTCACCCTTTAGTTTATTCCTCGCATGTCTTTTACACTTTTTTACCAAAACACTTCTCCCCTTTCCTGAAACCCTAACTTGAGCCTCCCCATGTGAAAGAAAAAATTGAAGCAAGCGACTTCTTTCTCCTGGAAACCCTTACTCTGGGATGCGAACCTCGGCCCCTGACCTCTTATCTCACTCTTCGAAAATCCAGATCTAGAGTTGTAGATGGAAGAAGAAATGGTGCAAGCGATTTGGCTTCAAAAATTTAAAAAGAACGACTTGCCTGAGCATCGCGAAGCGGCCTTGTGTTGTTTCTGTTCCTTTCCTCTAAGATTCGTAAGTTGCGGAAGGTTCTTTCCTTTTTGTATTTCTTCCTTTCTAGTATTTTATATCTCATTATTTCCTTATTTATACTTGTGTGTACATGTCGATCTGATTTGTGAAGTTAATTTCATGTTTTATTTGTGTTCTTCAGCTATCTTACATTGATTTGGGTTGAATCCGACGAACATAATGCGGTTTGATTTTTCTTCATTTGGTCTTCTTTTCAATTTTATTGTTGTGCTTTATAATTATGCAAAGGGTAATAACAATTAAAGGATGAAAAAAAATGTTATCGTTATTGGTAAGTAAATGTTGAATTGTAGAATGTTTTCTCTGTTTTTTTATCTTTTTCTTTTCTTGTAGATTTCTATTATAGAATAATTTCAGTGGCTCGAGAGGAAAACTTTCTGATCTTTAATGATATATTGGAGGCGTAGTATATTTCCATAAGTGCTTCTTTGAGTTTCCAACCTGGCTAAACTCGCCATAGGTTTTGTATATTCCGCTTTATCCCCAACTTCTTCATTCAAAGAAAATGTAATATGCCAAGAAAAAATAAACTCTATTACATAGTTTTTAACATTCGGAACGGAGATTAGGAGTTCTTGGGTTTCTTATTCCCTTTTTGTTTCGGTATATAATTGGCTTTCTTTCCATTGCTAATGATATTTTTACTGAAAGTAGTTCAATTCTTGTTTCTTGTAATTAGTAGCTCAGATTAAGGTGGTTATTGGCCTATTCTAATCTGATTCATGAAATTGTTCTTATTGCCTTGAAGAAGTGTTAGGAATAAGCTGTTGAACCTTAGCGCGCAATTATTTTATATATTCTTTACTTCTGTAAAAGTTACTTTATATATGTAAATGATGGAACTTATGCCATAAAGACGAATCTTATTCCGAATTATAAATAATTAGAGTTGGCGAAAGAGGAGATATGTGTTTTATCTTTATTTACTCATCTCAATCTGCTTCATGTCTGTGCTCATGCTATTATTGCGATCAAGGTAATTGCTATAGGTATCTTGCACCCAGGGCTTTGGTTTTGATCTATTGGAATTCCCCCTTTCTTGTTTTTCTTCGGTCAAAATTTGATGGCTCTCTTTAGTAGTTAGATAAAAAGAATTTTGTATCCATGAATTATGGATTTTTCCCAATTTTGTTTATCAGGAGTCTTGAACATATAGTCCTTGTCCATTATCGTGAAACTCAAAGGTATGTTTTCTATTCTTAGTTCTCTCTTTTTTGTATGGAGCCTATTCTTATTTTTTTAATTAGACATTTTCTGGAGATAATTGTTATTCTTAAGCGTACATATAGATTTTTGAAATACTCAATTTTCTTTTTTAGAAAATATTGCTTTCAACCAGTAGTTGAGCTATTTTCCATACCCACTAATATTATTGTGAAAGCATGCTCTTTTTCTTTGAAGTATATCTAGCTACTTATCTATCTTGAATAATGTCTAATAATTAGTATTGAGGTGCAAAGAATTGTGCAACATTGTCTAAAAAGTGAATATTTGTACACGTTTTTAGCACCTTAAGTAATTATAAGCTTTAAGTCTTAAAAAAAATTCACATAGATATTATTGAAAAGTTCCGAAAATATCAATGCTAGATCTTGTGAAAAACTCATAACATACACAGTGCCGGAGAACAAGATAGAATTATATTCCTGCATATGGGAGTTCACTTTGTACTTTTCCATCTAGTAGTTTCCGTTTGAATTTAATAAACTATAGTTGGAAGAGCACCTATTAGAAGAAGAAACCGAAAGAGAACATAGTGCAAACTAGGACAGACTTTGAATGTGAAACATAACTCATTTTAAACCATCAACTCATGAATTATTTCAAATGTTAATGTTCTCAAACTATACTTCCATCAGTGTGCATTGGATATGGTATTGAGGAATTTTGTTCTTTTACAGAGAGAGTGTGATTAAGTGAATAATCAATAGAGAAAGCTTTAATTCATTGTATTTACCATCAATTGTTGATATGTGTTGATCAGTTTTACTCGTCATTGTTATTGTGAGATTCTTAAAATATATTGATAATTTTTTAAAAATTCCTGAATTTCTTTTGTAGGTTGGAACTAATATGTCTAATGTATGCAAAAAATAATAATGTGCCTTCGTATGGGATAGTACAACAGGAGTCGCACTTGAAGAGCGGCCAATATTATTCTCTTATGAGAGTTTGTTATTGTCTTGTGGGGATATTGTTCAAGATGACATGGTACTAGTCAAGGAGGAGCTTAAAGACATTTTATTTTTGCTGCTACTTTTTTTTTGGGCATTTCATGTATATGGACAATTCCTATATGTTCTGAATTTTAATAAAAAGTTCGTTGATTTTTTTGTTTTATAAGAGATTTAATGGTGTCTCTTCTTACATTAATGAGTTGCCCTAATACACTTGTGTAATATTATTAAAAATATTGTTGTTGCTTAATTATTTTTAAAAAATTAAAATCTGTTCAAAAATAGGTTTTAAGGGCGACCAAACCTTGATACAAAATAATTACTATTTGTGGCTACCAATATTGCTACTAAACCTCATATTATTGTGGCGACAAAAGCTTCCACTTAAAGGTATAATTCCTTTTGCGGCGACTACCGTCGCTACCAAAAGTCATTTATCAGTGGCGACCTACCTCAAACCTATTTTGTGTTGGATATTTACTGTACTTGTTGTGGCGAGTTAAGTCGCCACAAATGTATAATTTTTTGTGGCGACTTTCAGATATCGTAACAAAAAATATTTAGTAACGGTAGTACATGGAGCGACCAGAAAGTCGCCACTAAAAGGTATAGTAGCGACTTTCCATGCTTTAGTAGCGACTTTTGTCGCCACTAAAAGTCCTATTTCTTGTAGTGCATCCCAAATTGTACTAGTGAGAAGCTGTTGCCAGAGTGTCACGACCCAAATTTTTACTTCATGTCGTGATGGCGCCCAACACCGATGTTAGGCAAGCCAACACTAATCATCTAGTGAGTCCCATTTATTTTACCAAAAATCTTTTCAACATTTAAGTAATTTAAATTGATAAGTATTCACTAATAACATGTGATTAAGGAAAGCTGGATTGAAATGACCAAAACAAGTCAATTTAAATAATTACATATCAAAAGAATAGTCTACTAATGTGTGTGCCGGAAACTAGTGTCACAAGTACGTGGGCATCTAGTAGAATATAAAAAAGAATACATCTACCCTACTATCTGGAATGGAATAGACAGCCAAAAAAAAAGAGAATCCAACACGCTGCTGAACGGCATCAGAAAGGAGCAACTTACCATGGAATCTATGACCAAATATCAAGAACGCGCTCCGGACGGGTAGCTAGATGCACCTGCCTCAGATCATGTACAATTAAGTACAGAAGCGTAATATGAGTACACAAACAATATGTAACCAGTAAGTATCCAGTCTAACCTCGAAGAAATAGTGACGAGGAGTTGACTTGACACTTACTAGAGCCAAACATCATATTTAAGTATAAGGCTAAGCATTAATATCAAGAATTAATAGTAAATAATGACAAGAAATGACAAGTCTTCCCGTAAGCATATGTATTTCAGTTACTATCATTTCAATTGACAATTTATATTCCAAGGAATGTTTAACAGTTTAAAACCACGAAAAAGTACCAAGCAAATAGCATGCGCATATAATGTCGAGGATGTACGACCCGATCCAACAAATAATAAAATGTACACTGTCGAAGGATCGAACGACGCGTAGCATAGATGCATCTATTAACCTGTTGAGGCGAATGGCCCGCTCCTATTAGAGTAGTGGAAAGAATCACCCCGCTCGCGAAATATAATTGCGAAGCGGTTACATATAAACATAACATATTTTTCCTCAATCTTTTTTAAAAAAAAATAATACACTTGAAACCTTCAAATTCTTAAGATCATGAAATAAATTTCCATTCAATACAAATAGTGCATATAACCTTGAAGCCTACTTCTAGATTCAAGAATGCGCTCGAACCTCTAAATTCGTCTCCCAACAACTCGAAACTAACCAAACATTACATAAACTAATCAATCTATGCTCAAAAGTTCATATCTCACCCATATAAACGATTACCCAAACTAGTTTGCAAGATTTCTAAAATTCACCTCGAGCCCACATGCTTGGATTTCGAAAATTCTTAAGGAAAGTTGTTACCCATAACCTTAGGATCAATAATATATGAATTTTACTAGATTCCATAACTAGTTTCGTGCTTAAATCTTATTTTTATCCAAAACCCTAGGTTTTACTCTAAACCCATAACTTTCACTAATTTACATGTTGTAATATACCCATAAACTATGTATTAAACTAACATTATGTATAAATAACTTATCTTACAATGCTAGGCCGAAATCCCCTCTTTGGAAGCTCCCAAATCGCCCAAGAAATGAATGAAATGTGTCAAAAATGACACATTTCCCGTATTAAATGAAGGCACTGCCTTCAGCGATTTCCGCACATGCGGTTAGGGGACCTCATCCACGGTCTCACTTTTGTGAGGAAAGGTCCGCATCTGCGGATTTTGACCGGGATGCCTAGGGCCGCATCTGTGGTCTGGGGCCGCTTCTGCGGAAGAGGAGCCGCATCTGCGGTTCCTGGGATCCTTCCCTTGGGTCGCACCTGCGAAGGATTGACTGCTTCTGCGGTCTCGCACCTGCGGCTGGCCAACCGCAGGTGCGGTCGCACCAGAACTAGTGCACCGCCAGCTCATTTTGAGCTTGGACTTGCCTCGTACGACGTCCGAATGGCATCCGGGGGCCCCCGAGGCCCTGTCCAATCCCACTTCCCTCCAAAGTCAATCACACATGCCCTGAGCATGTCCTCCAATATTTGAATTGTCTGGTGTGACTGCCCGTCGGTCTGTGGGTGGAAGGCAGTGCTGACCTATACACGGGTGCCTAACTCACTCTGTACAGCTCTCCAGAAATACAAAGTGAACTGAGGGCCTCTATCTGATATAATGGACACAGGCACACCATGCAACCAAACTATCTCCCAAATGTAGATCTGGGCCAACCTCTCTGAAGTGTAAGTAGTGGCTACTAGAATGAAGTGTGCCGACTTGGTCAACCTGTCAAAAATAACCCATACTACATCGAATTTCTGCAAGGTCCGTGGCAACCCAACTACGAAGTCCATAGTGATGCACTCCCATTCCACTCAGGTATAGGCATCTGCTGGAGTAGGCCTCTTGGCCTCTAGTGCTCATACTTAACCTTTTGGCAATTTTGGCATCTACCTACATACTCCACTATGTCTTTCTTCATCCGCCGCCACAAATAATGCTACCTCAGGTCGCGATACATATTCGTAGCACCTGGATGAATAGAATACCGTGAACTGTGTGCCTCTTCTAGAATCCTCTCCCTCGGGCCATCAACATTAGGAACACATAGGCGACCCTGAAGTCGCAGAACACCATCCTCGCCAATAGAAACCTCCTTGGCACCACCCTATAGTACTGTCTCCCTCATAACCTCTAATTGCGGATCATCTAATTGTCGAGCCTTGATCTGTCACGATAATGAAGACTGAGAAATGACGCATGCAAGAACTCGGTTGGGCTCTAAAATGTCCACCCTCACAAGTTTGTTAGCCAAGGATTGAATGTCCAAAGCTTGTGGCCTCTCCTCCACTGAAATGAAGGCCAAGCTACCCATGCTCTCTGCCTTCCTGCTTAAGGCATCTGCAACCACATTCGCCTTGACCGGATGATAAAGAATAGTGATGTCATAGTCCTTCAGTAACCCAAGCCACCTACACTGCCTCAAATTAAGATCCATCTGCTTGAACAAGTGCTGCAAACTGCGGTGGTATATATAAACCTCACAAGATACTCCATACAGATAATGCCTCTAAATCTTAAGAGCATGAACAATCGTTGCCAACTCCAAATCATGCACGGGGTAGTTCTTCCTATGAATCTTCAGCTGACGTGAAGCATATGCAATAAATCGTCCCTCCTGCATCAATACACATCCCAAGCCAACGTGTGAAGCGTCGCAATATATTGTATACATCCCCGAACCGAAAGGCAACACTAGAACTGAGGATGTGGTCAAAGCCGTCTTGAGCTTCTGAAATCTCGCCTTACACTCATCGTACCATCGGAACGGGGCACCCTTCAGGGTCAATCTAGTTAGAGGGGCTGCAATGGATGAAAAGTCATCCAGAAATTGGCGATAATAGCCTGCCAATCCCAATAAACTCCTGATCTCGGTCGCTGAAGTAGGACGAGGCCAACTCTGAACCGCCTCAATCTTCTTGGGATCCACCTTGATACCCTCTACGGATACCACATTCCCCAAGAATGCCATAGAATCTAACCAAAACTCACACTTGAAGAACTTAGCATACAACTTCTGTTCCCGCAAAGTCTGGAGTACTACTCTCAAATGTTGCTCGTGCTCCCCCGGGCTACGTGAGTAGATCAAGATGTCATCAATGAAGAAAATAAAAAAAGAATCAATATAAGGCTTGAATACCCTGTTCATCAAATCCATGAACGTCGTTGGGGCATTAGTCAAGCGAAAGGACATCATAAGGAACTCATAATAACCATATCAGTACAGAAGGCAATCTTCGAAACATCTGACTCCCGAATCTCCAGCTGATGGTACCCCGATCTCAAGTCAATCTTAGAAAACACCCTAGCACCCTGCAACTGGTCAAATAAATCATCGATGCGCGACAACGGGTACTTGTTCTTGATGGTAACTTAGTTCAACTGGAGGTAGTCAATACACATATGCATAGTCACATCTTTCTTCTTCACAAATAATACTGGAGCACCCCAAGGTGATACACTCGATCTGATAAACCCTTTATCTAGCAACGCCTCAAGCTATTCTTTCAATTCTTTCGGAGCGGTACGGTACGGTAGAATAGAAATAGGTTGAGTGCCTAGAGCTAAGTCAATGCAGAAATCAATATAACGATCCGGTGGCATGCCTGGAAGGTCAAAAGGAAACACATCGGCGAACTCTCGGACTACTGAGACTGAATCAATCGCTAGAGACGCTACAGAGGTGTCTTGTTCATAGGCTAGATAAGCCAAACAACCCTTCTCGACCATGCGTTGAGCCTTCAGAAAAGAAATAACCTGACTAGCTGCACTAGTGGAGGAACCTCTCCACTCTAATCTCGGCAACTCGGGCATGGCCAAAGTGACAGTCTTGGCATGGCAATCTAGGATGGCGTGATAAGGAGATAACCAGTCCATGCCTAGGATGACCTCAAAGTCGGTCATATCAAGTAACAAGAGGTCCACTCTGGTCTCGAACCCACAGAATGTAACCACACAGGACCGATAGATCTGATCCGCAACCACAGAATCGCCCACGGGAGTGGACGCATAGACAGAAGTACCCAAGGAATCACGAGGAATATCCAGGAAATGAGCAAGCAGAGATGATACATATGAATAGGTAGACCCTCGATCAAATAATATTGAAGCCTCCCTGCCGCAGACGGAGATAGTACCTATGATAACGGCATCTGAGGCCAATGCATCTGGTCTGGCCGAAAAAGCATAAAATTTGGCTAGAGCGCCAGTTGGCTGGCCTCCACCTGACAGAGCAGTAGCTGGCTGAACTCCCCCTGCCTGGCCTCCACCTTTAGGATGACCCCTACCAACATGTCCTCCACCTCTGGGTGGCCGGACAGCCAATGCTGAAACCATAGGCTGATGACTCTGATGCACTTCCTTGCCCTGAAGTCTGGGGCAAAACCTCTTCATGTGACCCGGATTTCAACACTCATAACAACCTCTCGGCACTATAGACTGTTGCCCTGAAGACTGGCACTAATGGTCGGAATACCCACTGGAGGAACCCCGAATGGCTGGGGGACGGTATGAACTCTCTAGCATGGCACTGAAATAAGCACTAGAAGAACCTTAATGACCAGAATACCCGCCAGAGGAACCCTGAGTTGCTAGTGGGCGATAAGAACTCTCCGGCATCGCACTGAAATAAGGCCTCACTGGAGCACCTCGATGACGTGGTAGTGGTGCTGAATATGGGGGCATGTTGAGCTGGCCCCTCCCAAACTGACCTCTTCCCCTAGCAAGAGCATCTCTAAACTCTCTAGAAAACTGAGCCCTCTTGTCCTGCTGCCCCTGCTCTCTACTCCTCAGACGGTAGCCCTCAAGCCTATGAACAATCTCCACTACCAGCTGATAAGGAGTCCCCATCTCAACCTCCCGGTCCATGTTGGCCCTAATACCAGAGTGAAATCCTGCCACAAACCTCTACACTCTCTCTATGTCAGTAGGAAGTGTCATAAATGCATGAAGAGACAACTCAGAAAACCTCGCCTCGTAGTTGGTCACTGACATCTGACCCTACTCAAGCTGCTCAAATTGGTACCGAAACTCTTCCCTCTCGGAGGGTGGGATATACCTGTCCAAGAATAGCTGAGTGAACTGCTCCCAAGTGATGGGAGGAAAATCCACTGGTATGCCAAGAACATAAGACTGCCACCATTTACGTCAGCCGTACACATCCTCACCATTTGTGAGAGAATAGAAGAATGAAATTTAGTATACCATCAACTGCACGATAGAAGATGAATAAAGAGTAATTTCCTAACAGCCTATAGCCTCCCGAAGATAAGTACAAACATCCCCGTACCGATCCACAAGACTCTATTAGGTTTGCCCATTACTTGTGAGACCTACGTGAACCTAGCGCTCTAATACCATGTTGTCACGACCTAATTCCTACTTCAGGTCGCGATGGAGCCCAACATCGATGTTAGGCAAGCCAACACTAATCATCTAGTGAGTCCCATTTATTTTACCAATAACCTTTTCAACATTTAAGTAATTTAAATCGATAAGCATTCACTAATAACAAGTGATTAAGACAAGCTGGATTGAAATGACCAAAAGAAGTCAATTTAAATAATTACATCCCAAAAGAATAGTCTACGAATGTGTGCGCCAGGAAGTAGTGTCACAAGTACATGGGCATCTGGCTAGAATATACAAAATACATCTACCCTACGACCTGGAATGGAATAGACAGCCAAAATCAAAAGAAAGACTCCAACACGCTGCTGAACGACATCATAAAGGAGCAGCTCACCGTGGAATCTCTGACCATATATCAAGAACGCGCTCCGGACGGGTAGCTAGATGCACCTGCCTCATATCTTGTACGATTAAGTACAGAAGCGTAGTATGAGTACACAAACTATATGTACCCAGTAAGTATCCAGTCTAACCTCGAAGAAGTAGTGACAAGGAGTCGACTTGACACTTACTAAGGCCAAACATCATATTTAAGTATAAGGCTAAGCATGAATATAATGAATTAATAGCAAATAATGACAAGAAATGACAAGTCTTCCGAAAGCATATGTATTTCAATTACTATCATTTCAATTGACATTTTATATTCCAAGGCATGTTTACCAGTTTAAAACCACGGAAAGTGCCAAGAAAATAGCATGTGCATATAATGTCGAGGATGTACGGCCCGATCCAACAAATAATAAAATGTACACTGCCGAAGGATCGAACGACGCGTACCATAGATGCATCTATTAACCTGCTGAGGTGAACGGTCCGCTCTCATGAGAGTAGTGGAAAGAATCACCCCGCTCGCAGAATATAATTGCAAAGCGGTTACATATAAACATAACATATTTTTCCTCAATCTCTTTTTTAAAATAATAATACAATTGAAACCTTCAAATTCTTATGATCATGAAATAAATTTCCATTCAATACAAATAGTGCATATAATCGATTAATAGTGTTCACAAGGCATGGTGTAAGCCTAAACTACCCGGACATAACAAGAATAGTCACTATGTACAGCCTTTCTTCACCTCGTACGTACGTAGTCCCCCACAAGTATTAACATATCATATAAGTTCACTATGGGGAAATTTTCCTCTTACAAGGTTAGAAAGGAGACTTACCTCGTATCAAGCCTATTTCCAGATTCAAGAATGCGCCCGAACCTCCAAATTTGTCGCCCAACAACTCGAAACTAACCAAACATTACATAAACTAATCAATCTATGCTCAAAAGTTCATAACTCCCCCATTTAAACGATTACCCAAACTAGTTTGCAAGATTCCTAAAATTCACCCCCGAGCCCACATGCTTGGATTTCGGAAATTCTTAAGGAAAGTTGTTACCCATAACCTTAGGATCAATAATATATGATTTTTACTAGATTCCATAACTAGTTTCATGGTTAAATCTTATTTTTATCAAAACCCTAGGTTTTAATCTAAACTCATAACTTCCACTTTTACATGTTGTAATCTACCCATAAATTATGTATTAAACTAACATTATGTAGAAATAACTTACCTTACAATGCTAGGCCGAAATCCCCTCTTTGGAAGCTCCCAAGTCGACCAAGAAATGAATGAAATATGTCAAAAATGACACATTTCCCGTATTAAATGAAGGCACTGCCTTCAACGATTCCCGCACCTGCGGCTAGGGGACCGTATCTACGGTCTCGCTTCTGCGAGGAAAGGTCTGCATCTGCGGAATTTGACGGGGCTGGTTGGGGCCGCATATGCGGTCTGGGGGTCGCTTCTGCGGTTCGCTTCTGCTGAAGAGGAGCCGCATCTGCGGTTTCTGGGCTCCTCTCCTTGGGCCGCACCTGCGAAGGATCAACCGCTTCTGCGGTCTCGCACCTGCGGCTGGCCAACCGCAGGTGCGGTCGCACTAGAACTGGTGCACCAACAGCTCATTTTGAGCTTGGACTCGCCTCGTACGACGTCCGAATGGCATCCGGGGACCCCGAGGCCCCGTCCAAACATACCAACAAGTTCTAAATAGTAAAATGGACTCGTTCGAACCTTCGGAAAGCCCGCAACAACATTAAAACCCAGAATCACACCCTAAAACCAATTGAATCAAACTTAAGAACTTTAAGTTCTTAAATCTACTTCCAACACACTGAAACGTACTTATACTACTCGGAATGATACCAAATTTTGCGTTCAAGTCTTAAATGACATTACGAAACTATTCTCGATCTCGGAATTCCGTTTGGACCTCGATATCATCAAAACACGTTCCACACCACAATTATAGAACTTCAAAAACATGAAGAATCCAATTTTCACTATTTGACGCCAAAACGCTCCTGGGTCATCCAAAACCCATTCTGAATATACGCCCAAGTCCGAAATCACCACGTGAACCTTTTGGAACCGTCAAATCCTGATTCCAAGGTCGATTACTCAAAATGTTGACCGAAGTCAAACTTGGCCTTTTAAGCCATCCTTAAGGAACCAAGTGTTCCGATTCCAACCTTAACTCTTCCAAATCCCGAACCAACCATCCCCGCAAGTCATTAATCACTAAAAGCAAATACGGAGAGTCTTATTTAGAGACATGGAGTTCTAGAAAGCAAAACGACCGGTCGAATCATTACGCAGAGCTACTACAAACCTCACTATAACCATTTTGAGAGAATGTCTCGGTATAGTCCAGTCCCCCTGTTGGCTATAGCCTTTGGCTACAAACCTGACTTTGTATCTTTCCACCGCTCCATTTGTATTTGATCTTGAAGACCCATTTACAATCAATGGGAGTTTTGTCCTGAGGCAAAGTCTGGTTCTCTTCAACTGCCGCTATTTCAGCCTTCATAGCATTAACCCAGAGGGGATCAAGTGATTAATTTCCACGCAAATTTACTATGTGCACCTATCCAATCTGGATTATAGCCGCCGATAGAATCTGCATGCATTGATTAATTAAATACAAGCATTAGCGTATTATATATGTACTATTCTTAGAAGACTAAAGGAATATAAACCACGTGATGAGTGTAAATGCCAACCAAATAATATTTGTCATTTTTCAATAAATAAAAACGTATACCTTCTTTGTCCAACGACAGGCAACAGATCAATCAATATGAAAATAAAAATAAAAATAGAAGTACCAAACCATTACCTCGTCTTAGTTGGCACAGTTGCTTTTCTTTCATTTTCCACTCATTTATACAATTATATAGAACATTATCTTCGTCCTATTATTATATTTGCTCTGTCTTCATTTGCTTACGCATTGTCCTGCATAATATCATGTGTTGTTGAGCTGTACTGGAAGTATCCATTCTATGTAAATGGTCAATATAGTTGCTTTTCTACTTAAAGAAATATTTACGAAAATAATTTGCATTTGGTATATATTTGTTTTATCTAGATCTTATTTTAGTAATGAGGTAAAACAAAATAAAAAAGTATTACTCCGTATTTGATATATAGATGTCCTCTTTTGTCGACGACTGGCTACCGATCACCATGATTACCCTCTATAACTCTTATATTTATACCAATTATCATGATTACCCTCTATAACTCTTATATTTATAGATCATTCCAACTCACACCAACGCCGAGTATACCAAATTTTGAATACTTATTATCGAGGGCGGATCCACCTTGCGGCCTACTGGTTACGTAAACTTATTAGCTTTTATTCAAATTGTGTAAAGGTGTTCGAAAAATTTATTAAATATCTATAAATATTTGAATGTGAACCCAATTACTATTGAAAATTTACTCGAGGTCATTGTAGGAACTCATGAACATTAAATCCTAGATGAGCTTCCGCTTATTATACACCTTTCCTAACATCCACAATTTTAGAATGGAAAAGAAAAAAAAATCTAAAATCACTCCCTAGGAAGGGGAAAATGGAAAATAACACAAGTTTGTATGATCTGAAAAATAGAAAAAATTTAGTACAAGAAACAGCGAAGCAGCCAATTAAATCCAGCAACACACACCTCTCTAGTTGTTAGTTGTTAAGTGCACATCGAAGGCTCACTTATCCCGTCACATGGACACCGTGGTCCACTTTTTTTTTTACATAATTTCATTTCTACCCCTTAATTTGCATTATCGTTTGGCAATCACTATTTATGCTCTATATTCTATGACGTACTCTAATAGATTGTTTGGTCATGCTTCTTCGAGTTCAAACTTTTCAAATTTAAAGTGTGTGGCCAAACTTTTAGGAGAAAAAAAAGTTTTTGGAGAAGCAGAAAAATATAGCTTATTCCTGGAAACACTTTTGAGAAAAATACACTTAGAAACACTTCTTAAAGAATTGGCCAAACACCAATTGCTGCTTAGAAGTACTTTTTAAATTAATTAGTGAAAAACACAAATTGCTTTCACCGAAAGTACTTTTAAAAGAAGTACTTTTGAAAAAAAATGCTTCTCAAAATAAGCTTATTTTTCCAGCTTGGTTAAACGGGCTTTAAGTTACGAAGGTTAACTTGATTAGTTTTTTGGTTTCACTGAGGGAATGTAATTGGATACTTTAATTGAACTGGCTAGCATGTTTGGCCAAACTTCTAACTTATTTTGAGAAGTGTGTGTTTTAAAGTACTTTTTTTAAAATCAGTTTGTGTTTGTTTGACCGGTTGATTTAAAAAGCATTTCTGAGCATCAACTAGTATTTGAACAAGCTATATAAAAAAATATTTCTAAGTGAATTTTTCTCAAAAGTATTTTTCAAAAGTACTCCTCGAGAGAAACTACTTTTTTTATTTCTTTAAAATTGCTTTTGCTTCTACTCAAAAGTACTTTTTTCTTCTAAAAACTTGATCAAACACTTCAACTAAAAAAAATAAAGTAAATTTTCGAGAGAAAAAAAGGTAATTTTGGGACCGGAGAAGCATGACCTAACCGTCTATAAACTATAAATCACTGCTCATTCTACTCAAAATTCTAATATGTCCGGAGAAGAAACGAATGCCACTAATTTCTATTACATTTATCATCTATATATCTTCTCCAAACAAAGGAATCAGTTAATCTTCACATTATTAACAACAAAAACATACTATTCAGATAATAAAATTCATGACATACAAATGCACTTAGTGAGAACCTTATTACTTGGCTTCACATATACTACCCTGTATGGTATTAGAATAAGCAAATAAATATGTAATATTTACACTACATTCTTAATGCACGAGATTGTACCAAATTACTGGTGACATGCAATCCTTACAGTATTGTCTTTTATACTTGTACAAGTCAAAATAAGATTGAGGATAGAGTCGTGCAGAAAAGGACGTGAAAAGTGATTTGTAAACCATTACGAGTGGAGTGGTCGTGGTCGACCAGTAATTGCATGAACCGAACAGCCCAGCGACTAGTTATGGTCGAATAGTTTAGCTAGGAATAACGACTAGTTTTGTACTGATATCTTTAGAAGGAACATTCTGCTAAGTACTTTAGGGTTTGTTGGGAATATCTCATATAAATGTAAGGAAAGAAAGGGGGCAAAGGCATGTAATATTCCATATGATAAGAACACTTGTAAAAGGATTAGCTTTAAGAGAAAATACAAAGAACTACTTTTAGCAGATGTTCAACCTTTTTGTGAATTATTCTATTGTCATTTCCATCAGATCCAAGAAATTGCATAATATTCTCTCATACTCGTGCCATTTATCATTGTCAGAGGAAGGAATCCTTCACCTCTTCAATATTGGGTGAATATTCCCCTCTATTACATTTATTATCATTTAATATTATTTAATGCTTGGTCTTTTTACATACTATTGCATCCCGTCATATTTACTGCCAACATTTTCATTCAATTATATTACTGTCGTGTTGTCCATCTCAGATCTGGAATTATTAGCTCTAACTAAGATGGACCCGTCTTAATAATTTATTAATTAGTTTAACAAGGGAATATTATTTTTTGGTCAAATAATTTGGCGTCGTCTCTGGGGATTTCCTAGTCAAAGTTTTTGTTTCTTCGAGATCTAAAAAAAACACAACACAAAATCTTATCTTTTCTCGTGTGTGTAGTCTAACATGGTAGGTAATGGAGAGAAAAGAATAAAAGTAGTGGCCGGTCTTACTGCCATCCTCCTAAACACCATCAATGAGGTCACTGGAACAGACGAGGAGAACATGACACCAAACGCTTCCCCCAGGTGGAGTGGTTCACCCCTCCCTCACGACAGCGTCAAAACCTCGCATGGGAAAGGGGCCTCTACGTCCGCAACAAAAGAGGCACCACTGGCAGTGAAAAAGCTATTAGAAACGTGGTTAACGAGTACGGTGACTAACATACTCGACAAACCCGCCCAAAGGACGAGCAGGGAAGATGCGAGAGTTTGCTTCACGCCAACGACAAATGAGCAACACAACCCTCCTCATATAACAGGTATTACCCACAACGTTAATGATGCAGGTAATGACACCCTCACAACCATTTTGAGGAAGATGGAGGAGATGGAGAATGAGAACAAAATGTTCCGCACCCAAATGAAAGAGCACGAAGAAAGGGTGGACAAAATACCGTGCGCCCCAAAGCTTTTACCAAAATGGGATGTTGGCCGGTTCGTGGAGCAACCATACAGTGACGAGGTCGCACCACACGCCATACCGAAAACGTTCAAAATGCTGCCATACTTGAAAAATATGACAGTACGACTGACCTTGAGGATCATGTAACCCACTATGCCACTACAGTGAAAGGCAACGACCTCGGCAAAGAACAAGTGTCATCCATATTGCTGAAAAAGTTTGGCACCCCCACTCACAGTTACCTGCACGTTTCATAGAAACTAAGGGTGTTTATCGGGCGGGCTGGGATGGGCTGGACACAAAAAGTGTCAGCCCGTTCGGTTTCGGGGCGGGCCGGTGGCGGGCTGGGATTTTTCGGGTTCTATAGGGCCCGTACGAGTTCGGGCTTAACGGTCTCGGGCGAGTCAGGCTTAATAATTTTTTTTAAAAATTAAGTTATATTTTTCTATAGCGTACAATTTTTTTTTTTTTTTTAAATTAATCGGGTTAACGAGCTGAACCGGCCTGTAGCCCGTTAAGAACCCGTTAAGGGCTTAACAGGTTGTAGCAGGTTCGGGTACCCGTTAAAGAAAAACTTTACGTTAATAGCCCGCCTCCCGCCCAATCCGTCCCAACCCGCCCTAGTTGCTTCAGTAACAGACTGGACCGGGCTGACCCGGGTTGAACCGGGTTGTTAGCGGGTCAGCCCAACCCGATTAACACCTATAATAGAAATATTCTAGTAGATGGCCGACAAGTTCGTCACCACCCATGCCGGGGCTAAGAAAGCAGAGGCGAGAGTAAACGGCATATTCGCCATTAAACAGTCACCCGGAGAAGGACTCAGAGACTTACTCGCCCGATTCAACCGTCTGAGAATGACTCTTCCAAATGTATTGGAGGGGATGGCAATAGCAGCCTTCCAAAATTGGCTAAACAGGAGTGGTTCGCGGGCGACCAGAAAATTGTTAAGCCGACTTATCAAATACCCCCCAACCATTTGGGACGAGATATACAATGCCAACTGTATTGAGGTAAGAGCTGACAAGGACGACCTCAACGAACCAACCCAACTATTGACCTCAGTCAAAATTGAGTCGAAGAAGGACAACATAAACGATAACAGAAGAGACCATGCAGGCCCGCGCCCCAATCGTGAAAGGCAGCAACTATATGTCACAATTGTCGTCATACCATCCCCTCATCATAGAAAAGCGTCCATCCAAGATACATATAGAGACTCACCAAAACGAAAGAGGTATGCCTCCATTACTATATGCTCACAATTTTTGTGTTTCTCCTTCAGAAATAGTCTACGCCCTGGAGAAGCTCGGCCCAAAGGTGAAATGGCCGCAAAAGATGAAGTACGACCCAAACACCAGAAAGTCAAATGCCCTCTACGAATTCCATCAGGAACGAGGTCACGAGACCGAAGACTGTATCGCTTTAAGGCAAGAGGTCGTGAACATGCTCCACCAAGGGCATTTGAAAGAACTGATGAGGGACCAAGGAAGGGCAAACTTTGCTCGAGGACACGAACAACATCAAGGTCCACCAAAGCCACCCTCCCCACCTCATACCATCCAAATGATCATCGGAGGAACCGACGACGCATCGATCAACAATGTGAAGTTCACAACCACCCATAAGCTGAAACGAGCAATCACTCATGAACGGTATGACGACCTCGAAGAAAGTGTTTTCTTCGACGAGTTTGATATACACGGTTGACCTTTCCTCACTATTACTCTCTTGTTATTACTTTACGCATTTTAGATACTGATGTAAAACGCATTATGGTCGACGACGGAAGCGGCGCGTGCATTATCCACCCTCGAGCTCTCGCACAAATAAAGCTCGAAGATAGGATAGTGCCACACCGCATCATACTAACATGTTTTAACAATGCAGTTGAGCGGACGTCCGAAAAATTCACGCTACCCGTTTTGGATGGTGGTGTTACTTTGGAAACTACATTCCACATTATGGATCAAGACACGTCGTACAACACCATCATTGGACGGCCTTAGATACACACCATGAGGGTCATCCCCTCCAGCTTATATCAAGTCATCAAGTTCCCCACCCCATGGGGAGTATTCAGTATCCATGGCGAGCAGCGCACGGGCCAAGAATGCTACCGCATCGCCCAAGACTGCACATACACCCAACAATTGAGGAACAAAGGCGAAGAGGCATAGCAATTAAGGAGGTCGAGGTCAGGCGATGACAAAGGGAAAGATATCATCAAGATCCCCAAAATCGTAGAGGCTACATGATAAACTATGGAAGACCTCGACCCCGTGTAACTCGATAAAGACGATCACACCAAAAAGGCATATATTGGACACAAACTCCAAGAACCAGGTAAATTTCATCAATTCTTAGCTAATAATGCAGCTTGTTTGCTTTTTCCTATGCAGATATGTCGGGCATCCCAAAGGAGATAGCGACACATAAATTGAATGCGACCCATTTATGGCAAGTTAGACGAAAATCAATGTCGCGATAAATGATGTTGTCCGCAAGGAGGTTGAAAAATTGCTTGAAAATGGATCTATCAAAGAGTCAAAATATCCCCAATGGGTCGCCAACGTGGTCATGGTAAAGAAGAAAAACGGGAAATGACGGATGTGCGTAGACTTCACAGATCTGAACAAAGCATGCCCAGAAGACTCATTCCCACTACCCCATATTGACCAACACATCAACGCAACGGTCGGGCACGAGCTATTAAGTTTCCTAGACGCCTATTCGGGTTACGACCAGATCCTCATGGAGGAAAATGATTAGGAGAAAACCACTTTCATCACCCACCAGGGGATGTACTGCTACAGGGTAATGTCGTTCGGGTTAAAAAACGTTGGGGTGACATATCAGAGGCTGGTGACCAAAATTTTCAAAGATCAACTCGGCAAAACCATGGAAGTATACATAGACGACATGTTGGTCAAGTCGAAAAGAAAGGAAGATCACATCGACCACTTGAGGGAAGCCTTCGACATACTCAGGTAGTATGACATGAAATTGAGCCTCGAGAAATGTGCCTTCGATGTAACCTCGGGAAAGTTCCTCGGATTCTTAGTATCGCAACGAAGCATCGAGGTCAACACCGACCAAATCAAGGCTATAGAGGTAATGCTATAGAACTTGACCAGCAAGAAGTAGGTGCAAAAATTGACCAGCTGTATAGACACCCTATCGAGGTTCATCTCACGATCCTCTAACATGTGCCACAAATTTTTGGGCGTGCTCAAAAAAGATAATGGACTCCAATGTCTCCGAGTGCGTCGATGCCTTGAAGGAACTTAAAGCATACTTATCCTCACCCCCGCTACTTGCCAAGGCGGAACTTGGGAACGTTTCCTAATCTACCTAGCGGTATCCGAAGTTGCGGTAAGTGCGGTCATGGTCCGAGAAAATAAAGGTACGCAATCCCCAGTCTACTATATCAGGAAAACATTGGTCGACGCCGAAACGAGGTACCCTCAACTCGAGAAGCTAGCCCTGGCCTTGGTCAAAGCTTCACGAAAGCTTAGACCTTATTTCCAGTGCCACCCCATCTCAGTGGTCATGACCTTTCCTCTAAGGAGTATCCCATACCAACCCGAGCTGTCGGGTAGGTTAGCCAAATAGGCCTTAAAATTGAGCGAGCATGAAATAACCTATCATCAGCGAACATCGATAAAGTCGTAAGTTCTTGCCGACTTTAGCGCAAAAATAATGCCTGAAGTCAAAAAGGAAGTCGTCGGTACTTCCCCCAAAATGCACGACTTATGGATTCTGTACACCAATGGAGCCTCTAACGCATCAGGATCTGGACTGGGACTCGTGCTCAAGGTCCCAATAGGCGAAATAATTTGTCAGTCCATTCGGTGACTTAATATGACTAACAATGAGGCTGAGTATGAGGCCGTGATTGCAGGGTTAAAATTGGCACTCAAGTACGGAGCACGACGAGTAGTTCTACGATGCGACTCACAACTCATCGTCAATCAAGTAACATGGACTTCCCAAATCAAGGAACAAAGGCTACAGAAATACCAGGTTGAGATTCTGGAAACTGTTACCCGAGTTCGACGAATGCCAGCTCGACCAAATACCTCGAGCGTAGAACATCGAAGCAGACTGCCTCGCCAAATTGGCGGCAGCCACTAAAAGCATAACCGAAGAAGGAAACGTGGTCACTCTCCTCCACTCGTCGATTGATCAAATAGAGGTACGCACTATAAACCTAACTTGGGACTGGTGTAATCGCATTGTCACAGATCTACAGGACGACGTGCTTCCAAACGACAAAAAAAAGGCCAAAAAACTTTGAATGCAGGCGGCCAGGTATAGCGTGATCAACGACAACCTATACAAAAGAACATATGGTGCCCCCCTAGAAAAATGCTTAGGACCAAACCATACACGGTGCGTCCTAGAAGAAGTCTACGAAGGTCACTGCGGAGCTCATACCGGCAACGGGGCCCTAGTCAGATGCCACATACGAGTAGGATACTACTGGCCCACAATGAAAAAGGAGGCCGACGAATTTGTTTAAAAAATGTGAACCGTGCCAAAGATACGCCCCAATGATCCACCAAGAAGGCGAACACCTCCACTCGGTCACCTCGCCCTGGCACTTCATCAAATGGGTAATATACATTGTCGTCCCCCTCCCAGCAGAACGAGGGAACATACGATTCCTTTTAGTTTTAACTGACTATTTTTCTAAGTAGGTGGAAGCAGATGTGTTCGCTCAAATACGCGAGCAAGAAGTGATCACCTTTATATGGAGGAACATTGTATGCTGCTTCGGCATCCCCAAAGAAATCAGTTGTGACAACGGACCTTAATTCACGGGAAAGAAGATCGCCGAGTTCTTTGAAAAATGGTACATCAAAAGAATACTCTCCATGATATATCATCCCACATGCAACGGACAAGCGGAATCCTCCAACAAGACAATACTGAATATCATGAAGAAGAAGATCGAGAACGACAAGGGACTGTGGCCGGAGTTGTTGTCGGATGTGCTATGGGCATACCGCACAACTCCAAGGACAAGCACATGAGAAACATCGTACTCATTAGTCTATGGTACTGACGCGGTGATACCGATCGAGGTCGGAGAACCAAGTCTAAGGTATTCACATGAGAGTGGGCCGAGTAACGACGAAAACAGAAGGCAAGACCTCGACGAAGCCGAAGAACGGAAAAACATGGAGTTTTGTCCCAATTGGGTTTTCTCGGGGAGGGTTTTAACGAAGCGGCGGAGAGGGCATCTTGAAGTTAAGTACAAATTCATCGCTCGACCCCTCAAATACTTCTCCAGGTCGTCCAATGAAGGAACAAAATAAACCACATCCGACCTCTCTCGAATCAACTCATATTCGACCTCGTTCGAATTAATTACGAGCAACATTCGACCTCACTCGAATTAACTCACATTCGACTTCGTTCGAATTAATTACGAGTAACATTCGACCTCACTCGAATTAACTCACTTTCGACCTCGTTCGAAGTAATTATGAATAATATTCGACCTCGCTCGAATTAACTCACATTCGACCTCGCTCGAATTAACCTACATTCGACCTCGTTCGAAATAATTACGAGTAACATTCAACCTCGCTCAAATCAACTCACATTCGACCTCGCTTGAATTAGTTACGAGTAACATTCGATCTCACTCGAATCAACTCACACCCGACCTCGCTCGAATTAATTACGAGTAACATTCGACCTTGCTCGAATTAACTCACTTTCGACCTCGTTCAAATTAATTATGAATAACATTCGACCTCGCTCGAATTAACTCACATTTGACCTCGCTCGAATTAACCTGCATTCGACCTCGTTCGAATTAATTACGAGTCACATTCGATCTCGCCTGAATTACCTCATATCGACCTCGTTCGAATTAGTAAAGAGTTATATTCGACCACATTCGAATTCAGCTCATACTCAACCTAACTTGAGTTTGATTTACAAGTTAACTCCGTTTGAGTTAATTACAGCGACATAGGACTTCACCCAGATTCAATCAAAGATATACTCGACCATGTTCAATCTAGCACATACATACACAGTTCTTCTAATCGAAGCAATCATTCGAAGAAAACGTTCAAAGAAAAACAAAAGATTCAATAACATACAACAAGAGTTATGATCATTCCATTCCAAAAGGTATCTTACAAAGGGCCAGAAAGACGCCCACAAAAAAAAAAAAAAAAAAAAAAAAAAAAAAATCCAAAGTACTACTCCGCGTCATCCCTACCTTCATCACCAACGCCCTCTCCACCATTTGGGTACTCGTCGTCATACCAAGCATCCTGCTCGATCGCGTCCAGTTCATCCTCGCCACTATTTTCCCTCGGCGTAGCAAGGTCGAAACCACAGGCAACTCGAGCTTCACACACCTTAGCACGAGCACCCTCAAACTCAACTTGAGTAACTCTCTTTGCCACCATCAAGTCCCTGAAAATGTCCAACTGGGACTCGACATGGATCCATTTCTCGTACGAATTCCGCGGCACGTTGGGAAAGGTGAAAGTGTGAGAGGAAGATGGTCGAGCCAATAGTTGTGCCCTCTCAGACTCAAGAGCAGCGACCTGATCGTTCAAATTGGAAACCTCTCCTTCAAGTCCACTAATCCGCTCATCAAGCCTGGCCTCTCTAAGCGCGGCCGTCTCAGCCTCACTCGCCCGTTCAGACCGAAGGACACGAATGGCTTCCTCCGTCGCCGCTACTCTCGACAAAGATTCCTTCTGGGCCTTCTCGACCTGGCCTAGTTCCGTCGCTGTTTCAACCAACTCGTTACTCAAGTCGTTGATTTGGGTCGAACTTTGCTCAGTTAAGCCTGCAGAGACACCACCGAAGTCTGAAGACCTGCACATTCTGCCGTAATCCCCCTGCTCACCTTGATCTTGTCCTCCTTGTCCCTGAGCGACCCCTCGAGCTCGCTGCATTTACGGATGACCCTCACGAGCTCTTCGTCTTTCTGTTTCAACTCGTCCCTAAGAGACTGTAAGTTACCATCCGTGTCGAGTCGAAGGAATAGCTCACAATGTTTGGAGTGATACTCGCGGTACTTCGACTCCATTCTTTTGAAGATATCCCTCATCCTCTCTTCCCGGCGGGTACACTCGATCTCCAAAATGAGGGTCTAGCAAAGCAGAAACAGGATAAAGAAGTTAGTGAAAATAAAGGAGAAAAGGAGAAGATGCAAAGAGCAGCAATCAGAATACTTAACCGTAGGGCCATTCCTGATATGCCCAACGATAGGGCATCATCGTCTAACGTCTGTAATGTCCTTTCCTCGGCACGGGAACAGAGCGGGCCCAAATCAGGGACTACGCTCTCTATGCGCTTCAACAAGTATAGGTTGAGGGGGATGATTATGATGCGAGTGGTCCTCTTTGTCCTCACCTCCACCCGAGCAAACCCTTCGTTATACATCCGAACCTCCTCGGGGTCGATGTAAGAACCAGATTCATAACCACCTGCAGCCACGTTTTTCCCCCTTACCTCGGCAGAAGAAGGGGAGTCAGCATGCCCCGACGACAACGGATCACTTGCCGGAATGACCTCAACCGCCTCAGCTCGTTCTCCTATTTCCGCAACGGCGTCAGGCGAGGCAAAAATTTCCACATTTTTCGAAGGGGGCAGAATCTCGGTGTGTAAGGACGCTCTGCCCTCGGACGCAACTTTAGGGTTTGTTGGGAGTATCCCATATAAATGTAAGGAAAGAAGGGGAGAAAGACGTGTAATATTCTATATGATAAGAACACTTGTAAAAAGATTAGTTCTAAGAGAAAATACAAAGAACTAATTTTAGCAGAGATTCAACCTTTTTGTGAATTATTCAATAGTCATTTCAATCAGATCCAAGAAAGTGCATAATATTCTCTCAATATTGGGTGAATCTTCCCCTTTGTTTACATTTGTTGTCATTTAATATTATTTGATGCTTGGTCTTTTACATACTATTATATCCGGTCATATTTATTGTCAATATTTCCATTCAACTATATTAGTGTTCGTGTTGTCCATCTCAGAACTGGAATTATTAGCTCTAACTAAGATTGACTTGTCTTAATAATTTATTAATTAATTTAACAAAGGATTATTATTTTTTGGTCAAACAATACTCTCAAGTTTTATGACGCAGAGGCGTATTCAGGATTTGAACTATATCGATTCAACTTCTAAGACTTTTAGCATTTGAATATTATATATTTAAAGTTATAAGCTTATATCTATTGTTAATTTTAATTAAAATAGATTTTAGGTGTAAATTTATGTACGGCGTCATATGTTATAAAATTGAAACCGTGCTTATAATGGCTATATCCGGTTTTGCTAGGGCGTACATAATATAAAGAATTGTAAGCATGAGTGGTAGAAAGACAACAAAAGGAATAAAATTAAAAGCTCCAATCCAACCCTTTTTCTTCTTCTGTTTTACATTTACTTTTTTCCATTTTAGGTTAAAAAATGTAAAGAGATACTTGCAAACATCACTCCCCCCCCTGTCTCTTTTTCACATTTAGACG
>ML262463.1:27475-121910 GCA_005239495.1 Nicotiana undulata
TCATTTTTTTTTTTTCATTTAGGGTTAAAAAATGAAAAGGAATCTTGCAAAAAACCCCCCCCCCCCCCCCCCCCACACACAATTGATATAGTAAAATAGAAAGTTCAACATACAGAATGAATTTCCACAAAGAATATTAGAAGGTTTAAGTGAACGGTCTTGTTTTTCTTACGTTGTCAATAGTAGTAAAAAATAAAAGTTCAACTGACTGAATAGAATAGATACAAAACAACAACCAGTGTGCTTCATATATGTGGACAACAAAAATAAAATCAGAACTGCACATGATCCCATATATGATACTCCTCTATTTCAAATTAGACGAGATACTTTTTTTTAATTTGTAAATAATTCAATTTTAAATACTTTATTTTACTTATTTTACCCTTAATATTAAGCTTTTATAACCATACAAATGTCATGACCTCCAAAACTTTAATCCCATAAACTTTTATGACCACAAATTTCAAAAAAAAATTCTATAGAGGGAATAAATTTTTTTCTTTGAATAAATTTTCTCATTTGGGTGAAAAAATGCACATTTAATGGGTGTTGCGTATTTGCGTGATGATAGGGAAAAAATATCCGAAGGGGTAAAATGGTCATATAAAAAATGGGCGGCAAAAGGATTGGCGGAAAGAGCGGGCCCAGAGAAAAGCTGGCAGCAAATGGGCGGATTCCAAACACTTATCAAGTTTATCTTACCCTACCCCGACCTCCACCTCCATATATTAATAACATATAGAGTGAGAAAATAGAGTTACATTTCTTCTTCTTCTTCACAATCACAATCACAAACCTAGAAAGAGAAAAAGGCTGATTGTTCATTAGGTTTTGATTGTGAAGAGAAATATTGAAATTGGGTAAAATGAGAGAAATAATAAGCATACACATAGGTCAAGCTGGAATTCAGGTCGGAAATTCATGTTGGGAGCTCTATTGCCTTGAACATGACATCCAGCCTGATGGCATGATGCCTAGGTATATATATCAATATTGTTATATCTATCTATCTATCTGTGTTGTTTAAATATATAAGATGATCTATATCCCCGATCCTTAACTAGTTTGGGATCAAGGTCTAGTTGATTGATTAATTGATAATTCTGTTGGTTTATGTATGGAGTATGTATGATGGATTGATTGGTTTATATCGTGTTCGTCATTTTTGTTGTTGTTGATATTATCATATGTAAAAATGGTTACAGTTGGCCATTCGATTTGTTAAATATCCAAACCCTTTCAAATACTCTAATCTAGCAATTTCACGATTCAGTTATTTGCTGATTGTTTTGTGATTCACCTTTTTATTCATGGGAAATGAAAAAGGATCTTCTGTAGTTTGACTCAAGATGTTCAAAGTATCGTCCCAGTAATATTAATGATGGATAGATTGGTTTAGGCCTTGCTTATGCTATGATTTTTCTTCAATTGACATTTGCTGGTGCAGTTAAGAACATGGATTGCATAATTGGCTTTTGTTGTGGTGTTCCTTTGGAGGGTTTGTGATGATATATAGAGGATTCATACACTCTGACCTCTATTATGTTTGGGATTGATGGATAGTTGATTGATTTGATGAATTATAACAATTTGTTGTTTGATGCAATTTTGTGCATTCTTTTCTTTGTTGTTGTTTTGTGATACTTTCTTCTTATCATGCAAAATGAAGAGGAATCTTCTAACCAGAGGTTGTTTTCATCTAATATGTGCAAAGTTTTGTCATGGCAATACTAATGGTCACAAGGCCACAGGTTTATGATTGACAAGCAATTCAACTTCTGCCTGTAAATAATTTGAGTTGGAAGTTGGTGTGGTTTCTCTTTTCTCCTTCTTTTAGCTAAAGGGTGGAGTTCTTGTGCATGCAGATGAGTAAGTTCTTTGTTTTACTTGCAGTGACAACTCACCTGGTGTAGGACATGATGCTTTCAATACCTTCTTTAGTGAAACCAGTGCTGGGAAGCATGTCCCAAGAGCTATATTTGTCGATCTCGAACCCACTGTTATTGATGAGGTGAGAACTGGGACTTATCGCCAGCTTTTCCATCCTGAGCAGCTCATTTCGGGAAAGGAAGATGCTGCAAATAATTTTGCCAGAGGGCATTATACAGGTAGTTATCCTGGAGAACTCAGGAGCCATTTCTTTGTTTTGTGAATAATTTTTGTTAGATGCACCTAATTTTTGGTTGTATTAACTTTCTTCACAGTTGGGAAGGAGATTGTCGATCTATGCCTTGATCGAGTAAGGAAATTGGCTGACAATTGCACGGGTTTGCAAGGATTTTTGGTGTTTAATGCTGTTGGTGGTGGTACTGGTTCTGGATTGGGGTCATTGTTGCTGGAACGTCTATCTGTGGATTATGGAAAAAAGTCTAAGCTTGGATTTACTATCTATCCTTCTCCCCAGGTGCAGAGTCATGCTTTAGCAAAGCACTATTACATTTGCTTAGCATAGCAATAAAGCACAAGATTAAGACTTTAATTTTAGATGAGACTTCTCCATATAGATTGTTATCGTAGTAGCTTTCATGATAAATGACATTATGGCTAACTCTTAGGTATTATCTTTAGCTCATGTTCCATAATGTTTGATGATGTTTTTACTAACAGCATATGTAACCTTAGACACTAATCTGTAGGTTATTTCTCTACTTACTAACTTGAGTTTTCTTGTTAATTTCAGGTATCTACTGCTGTTGTTGAGCCTTATAACAGTGTTCTTTCAACTCATTCCCTTCTTGAACACACCGATGTTGTTGTCATGTTGGACAATGAAGCCATTTATGATATCTGTAGGAGATCCCTAGACATTGAGAGGCCTACATATACTAATTTGAATCGACTGATCTCTCAAATCATATCATCCTTGACCACTTCATTACGGTTTGATGGAGCCATTAATGTGGATATTACTGAGTTCCAGACAAACCTGGTTCCATATCCTCGCATCCACTTTATGCTTTCATCCTATGCCCCTGTGATCTCAGCAGCAAAGGCATTCCATGAACAGCTATCTGTCCCTGAGATAACAAATGCAGTTTTTGAGCCCTCAAGCATGATGGCTAAGTGTGATCCAAGGCATGGAAAATATATGGCTTGCTGCCTCATGTACCGTGGAGATGTTGTTCCCAAGGATGTCAATGCTGCTGTGGCTACTATTAAAACGAAGAGGACTGTTCAGTTTGTTGACTGGTGAGTATTTCGCACTAGTTGCAAGCATGAGCCATTCTTGTTATAATAAACTACTTGACACTAGCTGTTTAGTGGCCTTACAGGTAATTTGATCTAAATTAGAGCCTTTGATTAGATTTTGTCGGTAAAAGGAAAAGCCTTTAATCAGCATTCTTCGGACACAGTGAACCAAAAACTACACTTGTAAACAAGTTTTTAATTCTGATCCTGTTTGTTCCCCCATTTTGTTCCATTTACACCCTTTATAGCTAGAGTTACATGATTCGGAACCCATTCTGCATTAGATATCGATTTTATCCTGGTAGCGACATGTTTTTTTCTTCTCAAGAAACAATTGTCTAATATGCATAATTATTTAGTCGTAATCAAGTGCACTAATGGGAGTATATTGGGAATACATGTGATCAATGGTTGGGAGTGTGGTTAGTACGTTTTTTGAGAGTAACAGATATTTAGCTGGTACCTGGCAATGATATTGTTATTTAGCATGATTTTGTGTCCTGGTCCATCATTGCATGAGCATGTGGTCCACGCTTCAAGAAGTATGTGGAGCTTTGTTGGGATCAACTCCAATATATTAGTGCCTGGACTTACTGGTGCTGTTGAATATCCTCCTATTTGACTTGTACCTTTACAGCCTAGGCATGATGTGTCTAAACCAAGTGAGGTTCACTCTTTGCATGTTTCTTTTTATCTCCAAGGCAGAATGCTCTCACTGCATGTTAACGTTCTGTTCGTAATTTCTTTTACTGCCAAATTCCTGTCCATCCCTTCTCTAATGTGGATGCCACCAAATCGTAATTTTTTTGGTATTGGATTTGAACAGGTGCCCAACTGGCTTCAAATGTGGAATCAACTACCAGCCTCCAACAGTAGTACCTGGGGGTGATCTGGCCAAGGTGCAACGAGCTGTCTGCATGATCAGTAACAATACTGCTGTTGCAGAGGTGTTCTCACGCATTGACCACAAATTTGATCTCATGTATGCTAAGAGGGCATTTGTCCACTGGTATGTTGGTGAAGGTATGGAAGAGGGAGAGTTCTCCGAAGCCCGTGAAGATTTAGCTGCTCTTGAAAAGGATTACGAGGAAGTGGGTGCTGAAGGAGTTGATGACGAGGAAGACGGTGATGAATATTGATGTAGACCAACATCTTTGAAGACAGGGTTCAGAGTGTCGGCCTAGTGCCTTGCATGTGTTTTTGTGGTAGTTTGCTGTCTTGTATAACTTCTCATATCATATCAGTTGTCTACTAGTTTGTCATTCCTTTGCATTCATGTCCAAATATTTTACTATGCTGAACAGCGATTGTTCAAAGGATCTCTCCATTCTGATCCTTTATCAAGTAATTTGTAGATGTCCAACAAAGATATGAGATTGTTGATGGAGTAACAGTGAACCCTTGAAAGCTCAAGTCTTTACTTATTTATTTGTTCCAGAGAGAGGGAAAGGTGATTTATTTAAGAGATATTGTATTATAAAAACAGCACTAAGTGCTGATGTAATGAGAGGTTGAGCAATACCCAAAAGAGGAGTCCCTTTCACATCTTATAGGTATTCTAAGATGCTAAGAGTTGATTCTGAATCATTTACAAAATCCTCCCTACACCAAAAAGAGAACAAGTATACAATTAACTTCATCTGTCGGACTGTGTTTGACTTATCTTCAAAAACATTTGTTGGGAAACTCAACTCTTGATAATGAAGTATCAAGACTTGATTTTGTCTCGTAGTTTCCTCAGATAGGAGAGTAAACAGGGCGAGGTACCATCAAACATTAGTAAATAGCAAGTTACGAGGGCGACTAATCTCACATTAAAAAATTACAGACATCTAATCTACATTGATAAATTAAACACAGTATCCTCATCATATAAACAATGTAGAAAATCAGGCATTTTCTGAACTCAGAAGTTACATAAAAAATCTGTCGATTCTATTTTTGCTGAATATTAGCAAAGATGGATGTTCTCAGTATTTATATTTGACTAAATCCAGCATATCTGACTCAACTTTACTTGCGGTGGAAAAGAACTTATTCACGTCAGTCTTCTTCTGGCAAGTCAACATCTTTCAATACTCGATATTCCATATCTGAAGCGAGTTCTCGAGAAGATGCTCAAGTTTTAGCAAAAGCGACTCTCCGGGGTCATTAGATTTTTTTGGAAACATTAATAGGCCAATGAATCATGGATTCAGAAAATACATTGACCAAATTTCATCTTCGTAATAAGAAGCGAATAAGTAACGTAATATATTTTTAGTACATTACCTTCATCATCCAAACAACGAAAGCAAATGGTGAAACTTTTCTAGTCCACCATGCACATCTACTTCACTATTACCATTAAAATCAAGTCATAACTAAGGCTGTAAAGGCATTGAATGACATCTATACTATCACTTGTTTAAGTATCAACCAGCTAATTCACATTCAACTTTGTACAAGCATGTTCATGAAACTAATCATTTTAGATTATAATATCCGAAAACCTCAATCCATAATATTAATAAGTGAAAAATCCTGAACCTCAAAAGCATTTACAGAAATTATTGTCCTGAACGTGTGAGGCTGGGTCTGCAGCAAAAACATAAAAATGAATCAATTATACAGAACTCTCACAAATGAAAGATTACAGTAAAGTAGAAGTAATACAAAAAAGATTCTAACAAAAGTTCTATGTAGTCATCTATGAATGTAACCGAAATTCTGTTCAGACATAGCTAATTCTCTTATTATGATGCAACACAGGTAGTGTTCTTTAAATTGCGCAGCCTAATTTAGCCAATCATTACATCATTACATGTAATAAAATTAACCTTTTCTTCAGAAGTGAGAGATTTGTTGTTTGCAGTTCCGTAACTCGGTGGATACTAGGCCACTCTACCCTTCTCCACTTAAATAGACCAGACTTGGTTCCCCAGCAGGATTAGAATTCGTGACGTGTGCCTATGATACATCATGCATTGTACTACATCTTCTTACCATGAAAATAATCATCCTTCTGCATTTGTTTCTTTCTGTTAATCTATGAGATTATTTCATGTACCTTTCAAATAAGTAAAATTAATACGATATAACTGCTTATACTCCATAATCTTTCTTCTTTGACTTACTTTTCAGTTTTGTATGTAGCTCCTTTATATAAAACTTCTAGGAAAATGAATCATAAAGCAAGGTGGAAAATGAATATTCCATGGAAGTAAAGCAAACTTATTGGAATGTTAATTTATATATGTCCTCCTAATTGATGACTAAATGGTTAATCTTAAATTTTGCCTCAAGTTTTCATTTGAATATAACCATCATTGGCCTCATGGTAGAACAATGTCACCTAGAATCTTTAATTGACATTTTTCCTTTCAATTTCTTACTACAATATTTCCTAATTAGATACTAAATTACTTAACAGAGCCCTACTGTAAAAAGAACCCAAATGAAAAAAGGACACATTGTAAGAGGCAAAATGCTAAAGCTCAATTGTTCACTCTTCAGGAAACAGAACCACATGCAATCCCCAAAAAGCAGCAAAGGTATCTTAGAACATATCACGGGCGCTTTCGTGCACAATGCACACAAAATGCCACCTGAGACCCAAAGTAAATTCTATTATCGCATTCTAAGAGAGGGAAAAAGGTTACCAATAGAATCAATCGCCAGCAAAACCTTCATACTGCAAGCTATCTGATGCATTGGTTAACCTCTCAATGTCTCCTGAACGCAAGACATGCGGCATTAGTTACCCAAAACAATAAACAAAATACCAGTAATCTGACCTTGATGCTGTACCTACCATTTGGATCAAGCAAGTTGCCTGTGTCTGTTGCTAGAAAGGGAGTCCTGGAGTAGCTATGTAGTATATCTGAACATGGTGGAAGAGATCAAGATGATTAGACACAGAACTTGGAAAATGGAAACAAAAAAAATGACTGGAAAAGTTACAAAGAGCATGGGAGAAGTAGACTTACCAGAACTATTAGAGAAGTCAGCTGACAAGTCTGAGAGACCAAAATTTTGAGGAATTTCCCCTAAAAATTCAAATGAAGTGGTGTCAGCATCTGGAAGTCTGTTGAGAGGTTGTGACTTCAACTGCATGCTACTAAATGGCGAAATAGATGCACCACCCAGTGCAGAACATGACTCCATGAAACTGCTATGAGCACCAATATTGAAATGAGAATTGTTAGCATAGTTTGGTTCTGTCTTAATAATCTTTCCCTCCATTGTTCGTCTCATCCCCATATTCGAGGGTTGTGCCGACAAGATATTTGGAGTAACATTAATCTTCCTGCTTTGTACAGAAACATCATCTGCTGTTTGCATGCAGGAAAGAACTGCCGAGCTGCAATTACTGGAAGTGTTGGGTAAACTGGTAGGAATTGACTCATGCATGTGTTCACGCTTTGAAGTATATCCAACATTTTCTACAGCACGGCATGCCAAATTTTGATGAACTGTAGTAAGGCAAGGAATAGTTTAACATTAGAAGGAGACAGCTACGTAAATGCAGGTTTTGTGAGAACACATTTAGCAGCACAAATAAGCAAAAAAAGCACATAAACAATGGACATCAACTTGGATATGTTTAATCTTATATATTGAAGAAATCAACTTGGTATGTTTAGACAGGAACAACAGCAGTCCACTCCAGTAGAGAACAGTATTCTCCCTGCTTGTTGCACACAATATTGAAACAATTGACACACAAACAGCTGCTCAAAATTCCACATGTTGCTAGCAGAGTTTTGCATGATAGCAAACTCAGTGGATCAGCAGAGGTATCGCAGGACCTAACAAGCTAAATACATCACTTCTTGACAGCTTTCTGCATTTCTGGTGAATTACCAGATTAGGAAGGAAGCATTCTGTAGAGACAAGGAAGAAAAGAAAATGGGACGAGCAATTAGAGTTCTGCATGTATAATCAGAGATTCTTCTTGAAGATCCTCCCCTCTAGCAGGTAACCTCATCCTCCGCACACACACACCCAACATAATATGTAACCTCAAGATAACCGGCAGTCCGGCACCATTGACCTCCCCCTCTAGCTCAAACAAAGTCCCTATATCATTTAATTTATAAACAGAAAAGTTAACATGGAGAAACTACCGAAAACATTTAACCAGGTCTATGCTTTTGAAGAAGACATTATAGAGCACATTTGATAAGGGTGCAACAAGTGAAAATCCTGACTTGGAATTTGAATAGCTCATGAAATGCAATAAAATATCCAGACTCAGCAAGCCAATTATGAACTTTGCTAACAAACAAAAACTGTATGATTCCCAAATTCAACCCGACCCTTACCACCCTAAGCCACTATATATCACGTTCCTACTTTTACACCAAATTATCCCAGATACTAACATGAAAAGATGAATTCTCTGAGCAGTACATTACGTTGTTCGGGATGTGAAAGGAAAACAAAATGTTTATTTGTTCAAAATAACTTGAGCACCCAAAATGTTAGGCCATTGGTGGAGTAACCCAAGACCTTTTCTTGAAAAGGTAAGGTAAATTTATAAATCCAGCACTAAGAATGTGCTGTTGTAACCTTTCATAATCAGTCGTGGACCTTGGCATAACCCACTTCAACCCAATCATATTCAAGAAAAGCAGGCCCAGTTGAGCAGTCACTTGACAATGCAAAAACAACGGACTAGTACTTTCTGGGATTAGGCATCTGTTTAATACTGAAGTTTCCAGCTTAGTAGAAAATTGCTATTTGCTAATGCCTTCAACAAATAATTTTTTCCTAATGTACAAAAGTATTGAAAAGTCGGAAACTGCCTCTCTACCTTCACAAGGTAGCAGTAAGGTCTACGTACACACTACCCTCCCCCACTTGTGGGATTACACTCGGTTTGTTGTTGTTGCAAAAAGCTAGACTTGTAGGAGAGTCTCAAAATCTTAAAGCAGAAATGAGCTAAGATGTTAAAGGGTAGTCAAGAAACCAATACACTCCCAAGTATCAACCAGGTAAAATGACCACATCCATAAATATGATACCCATTATTAATAGGTAGAGAAGGAATTGTACTCGGTAATTGATGTGTCATCTTAACCTGTTCTGCAAGCAACCTGTTGAATTCCATTATTTGCTCTTTCACCATCAGTTTCAGGTGATACGCCTGGAAAAATTCTTGATTTTCTTCTTCCAGTTTCAGCCAAACTGCAAGTCATGAGATGATTGTAATGATAGAGTAAGAAATGATCACATAACCTGTGAAATTGGTAAATCCACACGTGCAACAGTGCTAAATGATGACAGCAACTTTATATAACTATCAGATTGCAGAACCACTAACCAACTTCAGCTATTTTTCAATGGTTGAAGACATCAAGATGGAGGAAAACTGTATTCTTTGAAATTAAGATAACATACCAAGTTCAGTAAATCCTGGCTCTATCTTGTCCTGAATGAAGAGAGTTTCCAGAACTTCTTTCTGACTCATGTAATGCCGAAGACACTGCTCTATTCGATGTTGCACCTGAAATTAGCTAAAACATTCAATAAATATTTTCCCTTGCAGTTGTGCAGCTATCATGATTATTCATTTGGTAACACCGTCAATCATCATAATCTCACTTGGACAAGCCGATTTAAGATGACAATGAGAAAGATTCAGTTCAGTAACAACTAACTTATCATTTCAATCAAAGTTATCCTCAGCTATGTTGCGCGGACTCTCCAAAATGTAGGCGCACCCGTGTCGGATCCTTCAAAAATGCACTACTTTTGGAGGATCCAACACGTATCCGGCCACATTTTCGGAGAGTCCGAGCAACATAGATCCTCAGTGTCACACCAATCTCTCTATAGTTGAAATAATGTTACTTGTTTTTCATCCCGTCAAAGCCCAAGAGCAACAAGAATTCAAACAAACAAGCAGATTGAAGGGAAAGGTTGCCTTGGGAAAAGAAGAAAAAGAAATATTTGCAAAACAGTCAAATTAAGTTTTCTGGGAAGCTAAGGAGCACTCTGGCATCAAATAATAAGTAGTAGTTCACAACAACTTAGACTCTAATAATTGACAATTGGGAGATATAGTGATTTTTTTGGGGGGGAATGAACTGGGCTTAAATAGATCAGAATGGATACTTAAACAGAATCGCATGAAAAGCTCTTCCTTTTTTCCTTTTTTCTATAAAAGAACTGTATGAAGATATCATAATAGGTAAAAAAGATCAAAAGCATACCCTTTGTATATCTTCAGAAGAGACTATTCTTCCATCTCCACTGGACATTTTTGCGGCTTCAAACCAGAAATTACTGCAATACAGGATTTGGGGAAATTGTCAGTTTAGTCTACACCGTAGAGCTTCTGTGAATCATCGCTTAGTATATCTCAAAAAGTAGTCAATGGCACCTATTATTAAACTTTGGAAAGAACAGACTCCGAATCAGCATGTAATGTTTCAATATGCATGGAGAGAGTTGGAAGAGAAAAACTGGGAGCAGAATACACCAATGCAGTCAAAAGGTCATCGGCGAGAGGAACGATGTGTGGCTATATTTGAAATAAAAACATAACGAGTTCAATTGATGCCAAAGATTCTTCAGGCCATGTTCCTGATGGAAACAGGGCTTTGAGAACTCTGCTGTCAGAGCCAATAGAATATACAGCACACCACCTTACACGAGACATATAATGTGTGTTATAATTTCTCTTTACTTTGTACTACTCAATTCAGGACCGCATGAAAGCCCAGTAATCCCAAGGTTTTAATCGTGTGAAGCATAATGAAACGTTAGACTATTGTGCGCGGAGGTTAATTAAAAAACAGCCTTCCAGAAGTTGCAAAAGCAAGAAATAGAGCTATATTTTGCTATTTTAAGCCAAGAACTTCTCAAAGCTCCAAAACAGGGAAAGATTCATTCTAAGGTGGAAGATTTGTAATATCACTCATTTTCCCTCATTTACCCTCTCTAGGGACTGACTACATGTTTATGATGATTTTCAGCTCTATGTCTTACTTATTCCTCAGATCAATGTTGGAAACAACATACTCCCTCCGTTTCAATTTAGATGAGATAGTTTGACTCTGCACGGAGTTTAAGAAAAAAAGAAAAGACTTTTGAAACTTGTGGTCTTAAAAGATTAAGGAGTAAAAGCTTTGTGGGACCGTGACATTTGTGTGGTTATAAAAGCTTCTCATTAAGCGTAAAATGGGCAAAATGAAGAGTTTAAAGTTGAATTATTTCCAATTGTAGAAATGTGTCATTCTTTTTGGAACAAACTAATAAGGGAAGTGTGTGACTCGAAGATGATAGAGACCAAAAGGAAAAAATCACAGAGGTTAAGAAAATCGACAAAATAATGTTAAGAGTGTCCAGACCTTAGCGAGTTCCACCCACTCTTGGTGAAACCTCCATGGCAGAGATAGAATGGAACTACAGCGTCATTGATGTGGGAGGAATATGAACCCAAAAGGATGTTAGCAGACATTAGTTGAAGAAAATTTCAGAAGCACACTTGAAGTGGATGAACTATAAATAAAAGCAAACAAATGAACCAATTCTTCATGAACTATAAACAGATCTTCCCTTACTCACCAATCAAGAGTTTTTCTCTGTTCCTCTCAGATATTTTAGTAAGGCCCTTAATCTAGGATTTGACGACAGCTTTTTGATTTCATATCCTTCAAGATATGATTTTTGTTAAAGCATGTCCATGCAAGTGGCTGCCGTTGTATTTAGTCCATGACCCTGTTATAAGCCCATATTACTTCATTAAACACACAAGGCAATAACCTTACTGAGAAAACACTAGAAGATCCAATCTCAAATCAGTTTATAGAACTATCCCCACCAAAATCAAGCAACGCACCTAGAACACTCAAAATTGCTCATAATTGGGTGTAGACCATCTCAATCTGAAGCAAAGCAACGCAAAATGAAACAGCACTACTAAATATTCAAGACAATCAAAACATAAATCAAATCACTAGAGTAGCAAAGATCCTAACTCCAAGTATGCTATGCCATCATATTTTTCTTCATATACCCGGATTACACATGAAGAGAGGCATTGGAAATAATAGTAAATAATACTAGTCTGAGAATAGCTGTAGGAGATACAAAAGAGTTTCTCATAACCGTGGGTTTACACAAGGGATCGGCGTTTGGCCGTACTTATTTACCCTAGTTATGGATGAATTAACTAACAAAAAAAAAGATGTGGTCCCATGAGGTATGTTATTTGCTGACGATATTGTGCTAATTGATGAAAACGAGGGTGTCAACCACAGGATTGAACTATGGAGAAGCACTCTAGAGAGTAAGGATTTTAGTATAAGTAGAAGTAAGATTGACCATATGCACTCGAAATTTAGACAACATTAGAACAGTTATTGAGGTGAAATTAGATGGGATTGTAGTGCCTAAATGAAAACAATTAAGATATATAGGCTTGTTGTTCCGAGAGAATGGAATGATAGATAAAAATGTTACACATAGAATCAAAATCGAATGGTTAAAATAGAAAAATGCTACTGGAGTGATATGTGAAAGGATGCCTACCAAAGTGAAAGGTAAGTTCTATAGAACAAGTTACAAGACCAGCAATGCTATATGGGAATTAATGTTGCAGAGATGCGGATGCTAAGATGGATGTATACTCATACAAGATTAGCAAGATTAGAAATGATCACGTTCGTGAGAAGGTTCAAGCACATCAAAGATAAACTAAGAGAAAGTCACTTAAGATGGTTCAATCATGTCAGGCGTCGACCTCTAGATGCACCGGTCGTTGGTGTTTAACAATAGTGAGCAAAAGTGTTAAAAGAGGACCAGATATACCTAAAATCACATGGAAAGAAATTGTCTCAAAGGATCTACAATCTCTAGGGATCTATGCAAACTTAGCGAAAATAGGACACAATGGAATAAAAATTGTATATGCGACACATATTACTAGTTGAGAATACGTTTTAGACATGTTAGCATATTTACTGCAGGTCTATACTATGTAAGATTGGTATATTGATATTGATCTGAGATATACAAAGCAGTGGAATATAAAATAATAATAACTGAATGCAAAAATTAAAGATAAATTTTGATTAATAGTAATCAAAGATAGTCTGAAAGTGTGAAACCAGAAGAAAACTAGAATCCCAGATGGATCGCCTCCTAAGAACGACGAAATAGAAACCAATAAACAACTCATCAACATGAAAACAAACCACTACTATGGTCATAATCAAAATCCACATGCACAACCCTGATTATCATAAAACTAAAAACAAAAAAAATAAAAATTACCACCCCCAGTATGTCATCATGTTTTTCTGCATATAGTCTGATTACACATGAATAGACAATAGCGTCTTTCTCCATTTATACCTGCTCCACACCCTAGTCCCAACTGCGAAAACCCACACAAAACCTCAGAGCCAGAAACCAGAACGAGGGCATAACAGCTCAGGGTTTGTCAATTCAGTCATAAAGACTAATTAATTTTTATAAGTGAGCTCATAATCTTGAGCTAATAAAACCAAATGGAGAGAGAAAAGTAAACTTAGGATTTTAAGCACAACCATAAAACTAATCCTTTCTTATATATGAGCTCATAATCTTTGGCCAAGAAACCACAGGGAGAAAGCAGCAGCTTATGATTATGAAATCAGCAATAAAGACAACTATTTCTTACATTTGAGCTCTAAGCAACCAAACAGAGAGCATAGCATTTTAGGGTCACTAATCTTTTCTTATATTTGAATTTTGAGCTGACAGTAGAAACCAAACGGATTAGACTTGTACAATCAGCCATAAAGACTAATTATTTCTTATATTTGGGCTCTTAATCTTGAGCTAAGAGAGCAAGCGGAAAGTGTAGCAACCTTAGGGATTGTAAGATCAGCGACAAAATACTAATCCTTTCTTAGGAAAACAAAAACCCAGAAAACTTATAGCAATGAACTGGACATACAAACTGAAATCCGTTGCTAGTCAAACATAAGTTGAGTTGAAATTCAGAAATTATTTCTTACTTGATGAAGAATAAAAAAGGAGTGATGTTGTTGATCCGATTGAAGTGGTTGCAGTTCCCCAGTATTGAGGAAATGGATTGTGTTTATTCCTTTTGTAACTCCACTACTGAATTTTCCGTCTTTTTCTTTTCCTTTTCTGATTAATAACTTTTTGAAAATATATTTGTTGTTTAGAAAAAATTTCTTTTGCTACCAAATTACAAAATAATTTTACTAACTTTTATGAATTTGTGGGTAGAAAATATATATTACAGACACACATTTGATTCTTTACTACTTTTATGAATTTGTTGGTCGAGAACATATATAAACTACTTTACCAAATTTATTGTGATAGTTACTACTGGAGAAAAAATTATCTATTTCCAGGGTTTAGTTTCTAAAGATATTTTAAAAAATTGCACAATCAAATCAATTAAAAAATAATTACAGATAATGGTTTGCGGATTAGTAGCTTAAACTAGGCATATTACTTAGTACTGCAACATTCTCAAATATGATACTGGTATAAAAATTCTTTATCTTGTCCGTGTAGTCATATAAATTTTATTAAAATTAATCCATAAAATAATTTGAATTATATTTTAAAATTCAAGATATATTGTCACACTTCAATTTGATTGGTCGGAAAGAGTTTGTTTTTATCATAACTCAGAAAAGGGACCAGAAGTTATAACAAGAAGCAAGAGAGAGCTCGTGGATCAAACGCCGCAAATTTCTCTACAAGTTTCAAGCTTCAAGCAATCAAGTTCAAGCTCAAAAACGAAAAACAATTCAAGTATTCAAGATCAAGAACGAAGCCAAATCAAATACAAGGCATTCAAGATCAAGGCTACTCGTTCGTGATATAATTCGTGGCAACAATCAAAGTATTCGCGACGAATAAATCAAATTCAAATTCAAAATCAAGCTCAAAGGCCCTTGAATTTATACTAGAAAACTAGAATCAGAGGATTCATAGGAGATTGTACACTCAAATTACTTGAAATCAAATACTACAATTGTTGCAATATTTTTCGGTCTTGATTTTATTTTCTCGACGCAAATTTATTGTCTACAAATTCTGGCACGCCCAGTGGGACCAGTTCTGCCCTTCATCTCTTCCTCCTGCAAATCGAAAACTACAAGTTTCAAGATTATCTGTTGTGATGTTCGAGTACTTCAAGTCTCGTCTTCAAGTTTCAGCAAGACTACACGTCGACAAACCTTGAAGCAGGGGGCATTTGTAGACACTGAAATTTTAACAAGTCAAGAATACTAAATTCAAGATGACTCTTGAAACATTAGGAGTCTATAAGGGTTACTTGGTGGCTACTCCACCCAAATCCTAATACATGCCTATAAATAAGGCCACATATGTCCTTCAAAGAGGATATGAGCAATTCCATAAAATCTCGGAATATGCACAAAGAGATCAAATGTGAGATCTCCGAAATTCCATGAAACTCTTGGAATATTCATTAAGAGATCAAAGACATGTCAAATATGTCTTGCTAAAAGTCCTACGTTCAAGAAATACGCCGCTAAGGCCCTCGAATCGCGTAGAACAAATCGGAGGAAAGAATCAAGGGATAAACAGAGTTGTAACCCGCAATGTTTATCAATAAAAACTTTTTTTCTTTATTGTTGTTATTCCACGTTTTAAAGACAACAAAACCCAAAAAATATCAGCAACGTGAGAGACAACAAATAAATGAAAAAGCAGTAACACAAATATTATGCAAAAATGTGAAACACAACATAAATCGCTAGCAGTGCTAGACAAAACACTATCATACTCGTCCGTACAAAGAGGGAAACCGGGACAATGGGGAAAATCGCTCGACTACTTTTTAACCTACAACCCTAATGCTCGACCTCCACTTTCCTATCAAGAGCCATATCCTCGAAAATCTGGAGTCGCGTCATGTCTTGTCTGATCACCTCACCTCAATACTTCTTGGACCGCCCTCTACCTCTTCTCGTACCTGCCAAAGCCAACCGTTCACATCTCCTAACCAGGGCATCTAGGCTTCTTCTCTGCACGTGTCCGAACCATCTAGGTCGTGCTTCCTGCATCTTGTCGTCCACCGGAGCCACGCCCACCTTCTCTCGAATATCTTTATTCCTAATCTTATCAAGCCTAGTGTCCCTACACATTCATCTCAACATCCTTATTCCTACTACTTTCATCTTCTGGATATGTGAATTCTTGACTGGCCAACACTCAGCCCCATACAACATGACCGATCTAACCACCCAGTGGCGAAGCCAGAAATTTTCTTAAGGGTGTTCAAATTTAAAAGAAGTGAAAAAAATTCTCGACAAAGGAAATTCAATATATATTATATACCTCTAGAACTTAATATTTTACCTATATACACAATGTAATTTTTCGACGAAGAGTGATCAATTGACCACCCTTAATAGGTTGTAGCTTCGCCCCTGTAACCACCGCTCAATAGAACTTAGGATACAAACTTACCAATTATATAGAAATGAGTGATAAACAAGGATCCATTATTATTAGGGCTTTTAATTGGTAACTGAATCCCATCCCTCTCTCTTGTGCCTGCCAAACCACATCATGATATAAATGTAATTGCTTGATCACTGGGCTGTCTTTAATAAATTATAAGCTGACAACGAAGAGTTAAAAAATGAAGAATTCATTGTGAAGCGGATGAAATGTAAATTATGAAATTTAGAGCACATATGGTCCCAAATTTAATTGGCGTACTCCCTCCGGTCCAATGTAAGTGATCATTTTATCTTTGGCGCACTAATTAAGTAAATACAAATTTTTAGAAAAAAAGATATTCATTAATTTAACCTTAATTAATTATTACCTTGACACATTAAAATATGTAAATAAGGGTAATTTTTTGGAAAAAAAATTAATTCCTTCTTAATTATTTAAATAGACTATTTTAAACCTAAATAAAAAGATAAAATGGCCAGTTATTGTGAACCGATAGCTCTCAACAGATATAGTGAGTATTCATCTATTTATACTATTCACGTTTCAAGAATAACACAACCACTAGACATTTTTTACACAAAAATGCACAGTGTAAAAGATTTAAAACACCAGAGTCGACGGCAGTTGATAGGGAGTTTTATGGCAAGTAACCACCTCTGCAAATCCAATCACTGCCTTCAAATTCTCACACGTAGGCAGCCTGCTGCAAATGATCCGATTGTCTGACATGTATTACAACAGCAATGCAGGGCACTGTAACAGGAGTACAGATGAAGTGGTATTCCCATATAATTTTAGGAAGAATAAACAGATTGATAAAGGCATGAAAGAATCACAACCAAAGCAACAAATGAGTCACCATTTATAATGCACTCTTTCATAATATCAAAATGTATAATGAAAACAAGAAGATGACTGGACCAAAACTGTGACAAGAGCAGTCTCCCTGACAGCCCTTGAACCTTACACATTTGACCAATAAAACCTCTGGCAAACCATGTTCGTTAATGCTCCCATCCTTACTGAAGCAAGACTCAACCGCAAAACTTTTAATATACACATTCTACAGACAAAAACAAAAAGGTTTCCACCTTTGCTCGCATACTTTTGCCAAACCAACAGCAAGTCAGCACATAGACTCAAGCCCAAATGAATGACATTAATGAGAAAGAATGGAGTATCATATATTTGATTCACACGTAGCTACAGGTCTGGCAGCTTCATCGTATTGGAGAAAAGCTTGTTAGCTTCCACAGCATTACGACGATAGCATTGATTGCAGTGCTACCTGCTGTTGAGGCTGCAAGGATGACCATATTGAAGCCAGGGTGGCTGGTGGTAGTGTTTGCTGAAGCTGCCTCAACAGAGTAATCATCCTACTACCAGTTTGCTCTGTCGCCAGATCCTTACCGGCACATAGAACCTACAGAAGAAGAAAAACAATTTCACATTACAACATGGTAGTGGCCGATAAAAACAAAATTCTTGATATTCAATCATCTATCTAAAAAATGGGGCATAGAGAGGGTGAAAGACAACATGAACAAAAGACAACTGGGTGAAGTATCAAAAGAGAGACCGAAATAGATGTTTCCATCATTCCACTACCAACCGAAACAAAGAAAACAAGAATCCAAAAGAGAAAATACAAAACAAAATAGGATAAGCATCACAATCCTTGAATTTCAAATGAACAATTGGATCCAACAACTACTGGTTCAGAATTGGGATTGTTTAAAGAATGCTATCTTCTGATGACAAGTATCAACCTAAACAGATAGTGTAAATAGCTAACCTCAGCAAAAACTGAAACAATTTTTGGGAGGTACTCGTTGTTGGTACCCAGAAGCTCTCTGTCTGACCTGCAAGCAGGAAAATATGATTAAAACATAAAGAATCAGATGACAAGCTACCTGACACAGAGAGGAACAGTAGCCACGATGACCTTGACCGATAAAACAACCATAGCTTAAAGAGACTTAGAACTGTTATGAAAAACGGGTTAATACACTCCAACTTTATTAGAGGGAATATTTTCTTTGACAAATATTTTATCATCAAAACCAAATCTTATTAGCAGAGATGGTCCCAAATGTCCCTGGATTGAATCCTTAGCGAGGGCTAAGCTAAACCTATGTAATGCTCTGGGAACATCGCTTTTTGTCTGCTTTCCACTATGCTATATGAATGGGCTACCTTGTGAAATAAAACATCATATGTGAGTAGCATCTAGAATAGAATCAAGAGCAACTAAGAAATTAAAGTTGAGTAGCTATTCAATGTATTTAGAAGCTCCATCGGACCTAAACAAAGTAACAAACAAACCAAAAATGTCTTTGCGGCTCCACTAGAATGCTAAACTCCTAACCAAGTTATGGTATTAAAATGCTGCTCAAATCTTATGTTTGGCTAAAACTAGATTATTGGCATTTGGTTGGAGAATTGGTTGAAAGTAGCCTTTCAGGTATTTCAAATTAGATTTTTTTAAGCCCGAAAAACAAACTACAGAAATGCAAAAAAAAGTTACACCAGTTTTTCCGACTAAATGCCCCATGACTTTGTATTCAATTCATTTGCATATATGCACATCTGGGTCAGATGGAACTAATGATAATACGTGGAGCAATTAAACAATTGCTGAAAATGTTTAATTGCTGAAAAATAAGTGGAACAACCTATCAGTTCTCAGAACCCAAGACAACTATAGTTTAGAACCACCAATTAATTGATAGACATCTTTGAGGCATGACCTATTAACAGGATACAAGTTACAGCAAACCGATCCAATACCTTTCGACCATTGAACAAAGTTGGTCGTGAACAACCTTGGCTTCGATCAGGTCACCTTTTATAGGCAGGGAATTCAACCAAGCAGGAATAACCTGCCAAAAAGTCTCAGGTGTGAGAATCAAAGAAATCACAATTATTACAAGGTTCTCCAACAACAAGCAAAGGCTAGTGCTATAGCAAAATCAAAGACATTTGTATAAGACTTAAGCGAATAAGACTCAAGAAACTACAAAGGATGTGATTGATAGAACATAGAAGTTGCTTGCTTTCCATTCTCACTAAAAAACAACCACATAAATTGTTTATATAAAAAATAATGTGCCGTTCAATCACCAATTAGATTAGATTTAAAGTCTCTACTCTTACTGAAGTTATTATTAGAAGTGCTCCGAACACTTGAACATTGACACATTGCAAAATGGAATAATAACGCCCTTCACCCATTCGATCCAAGCACAATTTGTCTCAAGCATAACCTAGCTAAAATTGTGGAATTTGTATGCACATTGACAAAATAAAGTTAGGATTTACAGAAAAAATACCTGGGCTGAGTCAATGCTGTCACGATGAAAATTACATATCTTCCCTAATGCTGAAACAGCGTTGTCATATGCCATTACATTCTCAGGATGTAGAGCATTTGGATGCCTTAAAACAACATTGAGCCTTGACAGAGCCTCTGAATTAAGGTAACGAAATGAAGTTAAAATAGAGCACATTACACATGCCGCCCTCTCTACTGCTCCAGGGAAAAAAAGGAAAGGTTTCCAACACCATACAATACCTCCTACTAGAGATTTGAAAACAGAGCCACCATATTCTGCACATACACCAAGTCCATATACAGCAGCCTGGATATGACATTAATGGGGTTCAGATTAATGAATTAGCATGTCAAAATTGTCTAAAGTAGGCCACAACCATTTAGCATATACAAACCTGTCTGACATCCGGGCTCTCATCATTGCACGCTTCCAAAAGGAAAGGAAGATATGTGTCATAATACCTAGATAGCAAAAGAGGAAACAGTTGCGTCTAAATTCACATCATAATAGCTCCAATTAAAGACAACCTGCATCAAATAGACCTACTTTAAAGCTGCTTCACGGCACTGCTCTGCTACATCATCAAATATACAAATTGCTATTCTCCGTTCTTCAGCTGTTTTATCCTTGCCCTTAACAGATGCAGGTGGGGAAGTTAATACGAATGAGATATATAACCAAATTAAAAGAAATTGCTTGGCAAGTGTTACGTTGGAAACCATGCAGGATACTTACCCACATAGGCATTAGATATGATGAGAGCTCATCAAAGAAGGGCAAGAAAGCTGCCTTGAATGTTTTGATCAGTGTACCCAATATTTCACCAACCTATACAGATTTCAATAAGATAAGTCTGGTATATGTGAAAGACATGTATAGCGATAAACTTATCTACCACTCATTCTTGAGCATCAATCTTATGTCAAACATACTTGGTCAAATACTTCTTCTTCTTGCTCATTTTCCTCCCTGAGCAATTCACTCTCCTCAGCATCAAAGTCTTCAGCTTTTGCTCTCTCTGCTCGTTCTCTCTTTCGACTTGAACTGGCCGTGATGACCTGCTTTATCTCATCCACAATGCTTCGGACCTGCCCTTCATCCAAGAGTGGTCCAGATATCTGAAGAAGTCCAGAGAAAAATTCATATTAAGATTGAAATATCAAAGAAAGCATGCTTCGGACCTGGCATCAAAGAAAGCACAATCTTAAAATAACCAACCTGTAGGCACTCATTCAATGCATCCAACATGCTTGCACATATTTCAGTATCAGGCTCCTGTGATGGATAGCAGCAGAATTGTTACTAACTAGCAATCCAAACCCAAAGTACCATAATCATTTCCAAGAGCAAAAATAAAAGCAACACCACAAATCTCAACAAAAATAAATAACAAGTTCAAGTCAACCTTATGCAAAGCCTCCACCAAAGCTGGTACTATGTAGTCGGATAACTGCTTGACGTAGGACTCATTTCGGCCCTGAGCAATCCCTTTCTCTACAGCCAGTTTGGCAGACCGTAACAGCTCCGGCATAGCTATACCAATATATAGTATCATTTCAGTAACTGGAAAAACTACAGATAACCAAACTAGAGCAGAATAAAATAGATATAACAGAAATCCCACCTGAAACTGCAGCTTTCCTGACTTCCTCATGGAAATAGAATTTCAGAAGTGGAACTAATGTAGGAGCGACCTGTTTCAAGAATTAGCATACTTGTTTAACTAGAAATGCAATAGAAGACTTCACTCAATGCTATATAAAACATCCCAGTAATTAATGATGCCAACCTGATCAATCCACGGGTAGAAACCTTCCTTTAGCTCATCCGCATAGCAGCATAGCATATTACAAGCTGTAGCCTTCTCCTCTAGGACACTTGTTTTGATGCCTATCCTTTTATCCCCAAGAGTTATGGTCTCCATGCTGCATCACATTAAACTTAGACAAAGTCTTGGGAAACTCCAATTATCTAAACCACTACATGGTGGCCATCCATAAAACCAAAGTCCGAACATATCAAACTATGTCCCTCAAAGTTTATTCAATATGGAAACTAATGAAAGTAAGAAAAGGTCGCAGTTGTAATTGAATTCCATAAGAAAACATCAGTTTTTTATGCAAAAGAATCCACCACTAGCATCACACCTTAGTATTGTAGTGACTTTGTTACCTTTTAACCACAAGCATCAAAAGAATAACCCTCTTGGTAACTCTACTAAACGTGGGAAATGCATATACCATATTTAGTGGCATGGGAAGTATTTAGCAATTTTACATGAGAAAGTCGTAAGCCAAAAGTATCATACGGCACATTATTTGCCAATTCTGACTTCTAACACCCCCTCCCCCCAAAAAAAAATTTCTATACAAGATTGAATATAATAATTACCGGAACTTAGAGGAATGTCAATAACTTTCTAAATTAAATAGGAGGCAAACTTCATTCTAAAGATTTACCTATCGTCATCTGAATCACCAAGTTCATTGTCTGAATCTGCAGATGATATGGTCACATCAGGCTTTAGTTGAGCAGATTGAAGCAAAGGAGGCATGACTACACTCATGTATGGAAGGAAATCCTGTCCCAAGCACTTGCAAAGTCTGGCCCAAGCCTACAATGTAATAAAAAAATGTAGTGTGACCATGTTAAGATGAAGCTCCCAGATTTAAAACCAAGTGATGTACCCATACCTGTAGCATGTAACTAGTAGTAGGGTCATCTGTCTCCATTTGTGATCCTTGCAATGACATAAGCACTTCCATAACCTTAATGACAACAAAGTTTCAAGAATAAGCTCTATGGTATAATGCTTTGAAAATTGGACTAATCTGGATAAAAAACGAATGAAGACACATATCTATAAGTGCACTAACAGATGTGTCTAACCATGTAAAACTAGAAAGTTCTATATCAAGTTAAAACTGGAGAACATGGCAGGAAGCTTATCATGGCCATACGTTCATATTCTCATACTGACCTGCTTTGCGTCATCTCTGAATTTATCTTTGCCTACAGCCATCCCTACCAGACTTATGCACTCCATGGCTTTGGCTCGAAGCATGCGATCAGATTTATCAGTTGCATTTACAAGGATAGTCTTCAAATACGGCATTACAGCATCATAGTACTTCTGGAAGTGCTCCTATTAAAGCATCATGTTTTAGCCATTATCATCCAAACCGAACTCAAGATATAACTGAGAGAATAACTGCAACAAGGTACTTATAAAATAAAATAAGTAACAAGGCAACACCTGGGATGAATCAGCTACGGAAGCCAAAGCAGTTAATGCTCCCTCTTGCACCATTTGATTGCCATTCTGTGTTTCAGAATATATTAAAAAAGAAAAAGAAATCATGAATCTCTTGCACTTTCCAATAGCGAGTTTATAATATGATGTTCTCTCGTTTGTCATACCTGCAGAAGTACAAGAAGTTTGCTAACTATTCCATCTAGATAAGGTGTCAGAATTTCTGGCGTGCAGTTCTCACTGAAGTTGAGGACAGCTGATGCAGCATGTGCCTGTGAACATCACAAATTTGAAAAGGAAAAATTAGTGCTGGTGTTGCATGCATCTGAGCCAAACACTTAACATAGTACCTTAAACACCCTTGTCACTTCAGAGTAAATATCCAAATAATTGGAAGTGCCATGTACCATTAAAAAGCCAAGACCAAAAACTACATTATTTCAGAAGTTTATTTAAATCATCATCTAAAATTCTACATATCTAAAGATATACACATCACAAAGTTGAGTGATTGATCCACATTTCCCACCGTTGGGTCTAGGAAGATATATTTTCGGAGAAAAGAAATGATCATCCTCAATAATTAATCAGGAAGGCTAACATATAAATAACAAAGTAATCTATCATTCTTAATTTGATCAAACCAAAAAAATGACCACGCTATGATCAACCAAATATACAGAAGTAATATCTTTTTTTAATAGCCGAGAAATCCCCAACACAGTTCCACTTAAATACCATGCTTTTCTCTGTGGAAGGGTGTGAACTCATGACATGTGCCTAACCTACATCACGCGATGTGCTCTTACCACTAGAACAAAGCCCGGGGCTAAAGTAATATCTCTTTCTTAAGTAGATGTAGCAACACAATTGAAAACCAAACAGGGATGAAATCAAACCATTTGAAGACCTCCAACCACATGTGAAACATAAAACAATTCCCAGATGTGTCAAATACTACTGCTTAAAACACATTTTCACAAAAGCTACAGCATCTAATATGGGGTCACTATGCCACCAACACAAACCTGTACTCGTGGATTTTGGAAATCATCCATGGCTGCTGCTAGTGCTGGCAATACACGGTTATGATACTGAACTTGCAAATCTGGACCCAAGTCGGTTGACAACTGGCCAATTGCATTAATAGCTGCCCACCTCACTCGAGGATGAGGATCCTGGAAAGAATTGAGAACCATGTTGACCACTTGCTCCAAATTCTTAATCATCACCTATTACAGGGAAGGCACAGTGTCAAAGAAAACAAGTTTAAAACCAAAAAAGAGTTAGCAGAAGTGTTCAGTCCAACAAACAAACAATGCTTGAGTATGCAATCCAGCAATTGAAAATAAACACTTGGACGAGCACCACAGCAGGTAACGGTCCAACAAATCCATAGTAGTTAGATTTTAAAAAATTACTCCACCCATCCTAAAAAGAATGGCAGGCTTTGGAGTACAAGGTCAACATTGCTTAACTTCAGACATAACTTATTTGACTTCTCTTTTTCTCTTAAAAGAAAAAAGAAGAAGGTTAAATATCTGGAAACTACATTTAAAATACTCCAGAGCATATGCCAATCAAAATTAAAATACTCCAGATCATATACCAATTAACAAACTTTTTTCAAAGCACAGTTTTTCATGGTTGAAAACAGTTTAAAGTGTTTTAAAAAGTAGAAGGCAAAGATAAACCATTTTGACGCGCAAAGTAAAACGCAATTCTTTACAGAATTAACTTTAGGCACTAATGAGAAGAATACCAACAATGGTCAATGAGTGAAAGCAATAAATGACATGAAGCAGATCATTCAGTAATGATAATAGGGTATGTAGGACAACAAAAATATAGATGCATGCATACACTTAGAGTGCATCGAAAAGCACCAAAACTCAGCCGAAAATTCAGCGAAAATGTTTTTAAGGTCATTAAGACAAGGTCCTCAATAAATATTTTTGTCTTTTATCAACCCTCATATACTGAGGATAAATATTTCTCAGAAAGTAGAGTACATATTCAGGCCCATTAATTCTTTTTAAGAGAAATAAACAATGGAAACAAATATCTCATCAGTACCTTAGAGCAACCTTCAGCAATCTGAGCAAGGGCAATGAGAGCAGCATGGTGCTTCTGCCACTCGGGTGCAGCCAAGTAAGCAGGTAACTGTTCTGAAGCAACAGGAACAATAGTGTTACCGCCCAATGCAATAGCTAACCTATCCAAACACTCCTGCCCCACACTATAGTTACTCGTTTCCCCTGCATCCTCATGCTCAGCTTCAGCACTATGCCAAACAGCTTCATCATCAACATCTAATAACATCTTCATCAAAATAGCAAACAACCTACTAATAAACTGCGGCAATTTCCTCATCATTCCTGGAGCACGCTCCCTCGCCTCGGCCAAAGTAATCACAAATTCAATTGCCAAATGTCTCGTCCCCTCCTCTAGGCTCTCCGCCTCAGCTACCTGCAACATAGCCCCCACAACATCCACTAGCTGTCTCCTCAAGAACCTAGGCTCAGTCCCTGCTAACTCAATCAACAACTCCAATGCTTCTTGTGCTGTAGCCTCTTGACCACTGTTCAAGGCCTCGGTCAATGTTTTCATCATAGCAGGCAATAGATCCTGAAACCTATCCCTCTCGCTAGAGCTGGATAAACATTGTATGAAATTGATGACAGCACTTAATGCCGCAATCCTCACATCCGGATTCGGAGAATTATTCAGTGTCTGCAGGAACACCGAATGCAAATCCTTTATATATGGAACCAAAATCTCACCGATATATTGTGCTAATTGAGCAAATATCAGAAACGCAGACTCCTGTAACTTTGGTGAATCGCTGGTAACACACTGAAACATGAATGGCAGCAGTTCAGGCCAATGATTTTCCGGCAGAATGGACGAAGCGAGCTCGGAAACGGTGTCGCATAATTTCTTGATAATCGATTTGGATTCTTCGCGCTGGATACATGTGAGGAGGACAGACTTAATACCGGACCGAGTAGACTCGGTGAGTTTGGGCCAGATGTAGGAGTCGTCACGAGTTAGCAGCTTACGAAGGAGGATAGCGGACATAGCACGGGGCTCGATGTGTGGGGAGGAAGTGAGAAGATTGGCGAGTTTGAGAGCAAGTGAGTTGGGATCGTTCTGCTTGATGAGGTTGAAGATTGACTCAGCTTGGGATCGTTGCTCGTTGGAGGTTGACATGAGGTGGGAGATTAGGGCTTCGAATGGTGCCGGGTCGGCTCCCAGTATGGCCGCCAGCTGGGCTTGTTGGTACTGAGTTGACTCGGAATCCATGACTGATTCGCAGCTGTAGGAAGAGAGAATTAGGGTTTATCTGATAGAAATGATGAAATAGAGAGTGAGAAGGAGAGGGAGAGAGAGAGCGCTACGGCCTTTGGGCTATGGCTATGGCAGTGGCTATGGAGGAGTGGTGGCGCTCTACTCTGTGAAATTCGGGGTTTCTCTCACACACACTCGCACGCTGAGATGTGTGTGTCGCAATGGATATATAGCGCCGAAGAGCACGTAGTTGGAGAGGGAGAATTTGGAGGGTTTTTGCCTTTGAATTCTTTTACTTTTTTGTTTCTTTATTCTTTACTATGAATTTTTGAGTTATACCGATAAAGTTTGATGTTAAACAAGTAAACGATATCAAGAGAAGTTAATATGACATACCTCTTAGAAAAATAACGCATAACAGAAGCTCAATGCATTGTATCAAAAATAAAATTTGAGGTTAAATGCGCACAAACTCTAAAGTTGTCATAATTTTTTATTTAACCTACTAAATAGTTAATTTATATTCGTATTGTATCTACTAATGCTAATGTAATATAGTATTTCAAATTGTGTCTGAATTGAGCTAAGAGTGTGAAAAGTAAAAAAAAAAAAAAAAATCTCCTCTTTCACTCTCAACTTGCAATCATTGTCCTAAGCATCCTCCCCTCTTACCTTTTCTCTTCCTCTCTCTCGAGCACCATTTGCATCACCATCGGCTACTTCTTCTACTTTAGTAGCCACCATCTAGCATTTTATATTCACAATAGAATAATAAAGTTTCTCCATTAAAATTTGCAAGCCTATATAATCTCTTTTAGTTCCACATAGCTTTAAGTGATCGTCAAAAAGCACAAAGGCATGGCTATCAACAGACCTAAACATAGGTGATGGTAACGTTATAGCAGTCGTGTTTGCTAAGCATCATTTCGTCCATTTTTATCAAAATATATATATTGTGTCCTCTTTCTTTGCAATGAAACATATTAGTTCCCGTTTTACTTTGCAAATGTGTCGAATAAAAATATGAATATGTCAAAAAAATTGAGGCTTTTTGTCAACCCCAAATATGATTGAGGTAATAGGGGAAGTGTTTAGTGTTATTTTATTTGTTATTTTTCGTCGTTCTTTAGTCATGTTAAACTACATTTAAAAATAATAATAAAGTGGGTCTAACTAAGATGAATTTCTAGGTGGAAGAAAATAAGACGAGGGAGGGTAAAATTAATGGAAGAAGATCGGGATGGAAGTGTTAGGAGAATATAGTAAAATGACAATTAGGAGAGGATTTGACAAGATCGTATTTATCTTTTTTTATCAAAATTTATTTATTAAAATTGAAAAAAGCCACGTGACTTCATGATCTCAATCTTCAAAAGCTTTTGACAAAGTTGAGCTCCAAAATACTATTGTCAAAATAGTTGTTTGGAGAATTGTTCAACGTGTTTTAAGCCTTCTCATGTAACTTATCATCATTAACTCTCTTCAACTTTGAAAGGTTAAGATGATAGTTGTATTGATGTAATTTAGACTTAAACTTCTCAAGAAATAAGCCTAGTAAATATGCAGTAAGCAACATTCTTTATACATAAATATCATATTTCGAGTGTTTATTTTATGTTTGATCCTTAGGATGTGCAATAGTATATCATTACCCCTTAAGCAAATACCTTTTCTATAAACTTTACATACGAAAAATATAGGTACACATTCTAAAAACTATAATTATATAAAATTATATCAATTTATAACTATTACACTCTTTAAATTAAACTTTTAAAATACTTTCAAAATGCTATTTAATAATTGCACATTATACATAATCTAATAACGTTTATATTATTTTTTAATGGTTTATACTTATTAATATGGGTAGACATGAAAACTAGTACAATATTAAAAGCACGAAGACGCCCTTAGTGAAATATCGTACATTTTTTTACCCTTGACAAGTGTATTAATGTTGGATAAAATTATAAATACAAAGTATTATTTTTATGGTGAAATCAAAATTGTTGTAGGATATAAACAGGGAAAAGTAAGAAGAGAATAAGTAGGTTTCATCAAGCTCATAAAATCTGGTTCATATTCCAAACAATATCATCGTAGGAGAATGTAAACGAAATTAATGTTTTTTACTTTTTGACTAACTAATTAATATTATTTGAGATTTACTAAGAAATTTCACTTTGACTTTTTGTTATTTGTGATCCAATCCAATTAGAAATTCTAATATCCAACCTAGGAAAGGAAGTCTTAATTGAATTCTAATTCACAATATATTAATATAAGTTATATGAATGCCCTAATGAAGTTTTTATCCAAATAAATTCTTTGTTAATTGACCATAGCATAAATATGAACTACAAGAACAATACCAATAATGACCAAAAATAAGGACGACTCCGACATATGAGAGTGTGTTGTAATCTTACAGACACAGGAAAAAATCAAGTCAAAAAAAATTGAAGTCATGATGTGGCGTTCTTGATAAGATTCTAAAAATACCCTTTAATCAAAAGGTAGTAGAGAACAAAAACGAAGCTAGGCGATTTAAAGGAAAAGTGCAGTGAACCCATATTGCATTGAAATGGATAATGAGAATCACATATACAATTATAATAGTTCATCTTCAAACAATTACAGATACTTCAAACAAGTAACCAAATCTTCCAAGGGAAGAAGAAAAAAAAGGAGAAGAGAGGGAGGTTACAGATCTATCCTCTAAGAAACTAAAGAAAGTAAAATAAACCAAGTCCATAGCATAAGCCTCATAGAATATTTCTTATTGTATATATAGGTATGCTCCATCTAACCCGGGGGCCAAATGTAATTCATTAGGTTTCTGAATATGGCCTCAACCTTGGTCTTTGGGTCATTTTCATTAATAATAATTTCTCAACCCTCAAAAAGTACCTTGTCCTCAAGGTTCGAGTGGCGCAATGTGTGTATCAGGTTGGGTCAAGCCGCAAACAATACAATTGAATTTGTCAAGACTAAAACATTTGTCAAGAGTTGTTGCAACACGAGAGATGTCATTATTGTCTTTTTGGTCAGTCTAACGAAGAAAATATGGAAATATCCACATGACGATGATAACATTTAACAAGGAATCCAAAGCGACAATCGCATTGCGAACTCTCTCGTCACTCGGTTTTTTCTTAACAGTAAGTATGCCAATGGTAAATTGATTTGCCTCCTCAATGCTGCGGAAGTCTTGAAGAATCTTAGCCGGTGCATCCGATGGAAATTTTGTCAAAAAGTGACATTTGAATAGATTTACATGCTGAAATTTCTTGAGCACATCAAATAAAAAGCTAAACTTGAGGGCCTCCCCTAGTTTGATATCAAACAGGTGTAGAGAGATATCATATGCTAGTTGTGATTATCTTCTAGCTACCGAAGCATTTCCAACATTGCTGATATCCACAAAAATCCATCTTTAAAATCGCAACTCGTTCGCAACATTCCTTGGTATAACAAAATCCATCTTGAAAACCTTAACTCGTTCGCAGCATTCCTTGGTATAATAGAAACAAACTTCATGTCCTTTTGCGACAAGAAGTTACCTCAGATTCGGATGTCACAATTTCAACAACGTAATCATTACATATTGTGTGTCCCAAGGTGATGTATAATGAATGTGAGACTTGTTAATCATGATTTAAATGAGTCTAAAGTTATAATATAACGATATTGATGTTTGTATATAAAATATAAAGTTTTGAAATAACCGGATTTAAGTTGCGAAAAAACGGACTAAGTATTTGTCTTGTAACAATGCTTTTTGAGCAATACATTTCGTATATTATATGAGGTCATATTGGGACATATTACCAAATTTAGGGTCTTGGAATATAGTTCCCAACCCTCGTAACCGTTTGTCCATACAACATCTGGATAAAAAAGATATAAGCGTCTGAAGAAGGGCCAATGATAGGGTGTCAGGCTAACACCTCTTTAACTTTTCAAAAGTGGATATATATATACTTTATATCATATCTTTCTTCATTTTTCCAGAGACTACGTCCAAATAATACCTATAAATTTACCCTTAAGTATTCTACAAAGTTTTCAAAAAGGATTAACTTCTTGGTATGAAATCAAGAAGCGATAACATTAGAACGATCCCTACAATCTAAGTATCATTATATCACCTCTATTTTCTTTGTAGTTTGAGTTTTGGAAGGTACATCATAGTTAATAATATGCCTATTGTTGTATTTGAGCTTGCAAATCTCATGAAGGTTGATAAATTTGTTTCCTAATAGTTAGGACTCACGGGACGGTGATCAGAAGCCATGAGTTTGATTTATTCCACTTGTAGTGGACTATTTTGTAGTCCACTCATGTTGGCCTCTTGTGCTACTAATTTATGGAGTTTGGAATGATAAAGGGCGTGGATAAACACCACATGTGGATAGTGGTATGGTCGCTCGTCGTTGCAATTTCAGGCTAATTGATAACTTGTTGATTGGGTGTGCTGTGGTATATTTGGGCTTTTGTTGCAAGCTACCGAATTGTAGTTCGTTGTTGTCTCACATATAGTAGGCTTGAGGAAGCTGTAAAATCATGGGAAATGTTGCCCGTATTGTTACATATTAAGTTATTTTTGTTATATAAATGAGAAAGTCACTCATAGCTTGACAATCGCTTCATTGTCGTTGTTGTAAATTAAGGTGCAATGAGCTAAGTTTAGCATTGTTATTGGACAAATTTCTATAATGTATGTTACGACTATCCTTTCTTTCCTTTTGGCATGATACAATAAAATGAGCAAATACGCAACTTACACAAATGACTATAATTTTAGAAGTACTGGGGTTGACTATGTTCTTGATTCCCCATATGTCCTATTATTATATCGTCTGTTCATGGGTATCAGAAAATCTATAAGTGATCAAGTTTATTTCGTGATATTGACCGAAGGCATATAGATATTATGACATCCCAAGAGATCTTATTGACTTACTTCTTGTGCATTGCATTCATTTATACATATACATTGACCCATGACCAGATGACGTTATATACGCGTATATTATATTTATATGGGGTATGGGAAAGGTTACAATGTTATATACGCACCACCATCTGATTAGTTGGTATATTGTCACGCCAACCTCGGGAAACGCGACCGGCGCTCAACCGAGTGAACCCGGTCGAGCAAGCCTATTAGACTTTTCCTACCGGACTCATTCATGATCTGAAAAAGGGGGCGCATTACCATTTGTTAAGAAGGGGAGAGATCATATATATAAATATATAAACGTTGCTAGTTCATTTTTCATTATGTTCATTACGCCATAGTTAAGATTCCAAAAGTACATACATTTTACAATTTAGTGGGAAAAGAGTTTCAAAATACATCATAGTCCAGTGACCCATCCGATACCCATACATAACCCACACAAATATCTACGGAGCCGCTAATGATACAAAGGACAATTATGACAATACCGACATCAAGGACTCAGTTATACCTCAAAACGTGGTAACTTATACAAAAGAAGAAATCCATGACCCCTGGAAGAAATGGGGGCTCACCAAGACTGCTGTGAGGAGAGTGCACCACTATCTGCGATTGGCACTATCTGCGATGGAACCACCTACATCCATTCAAAGATGCAGTTCCCCCGGCAAAAAGGACGTTAGTACTGTCGAATAGTACTAGTATGTATAGCTAAACACCATTGCATTAGAAATATCAATAATACAGGAAGAAGTAATCTCGAAATCAACGAGAAACTTAGACAACACCATAACATCAAATAAGGAATCACACAAGTTTTCAAGTGAAATTACTATAGCTTTAGCTTGTGACATTATTCGCATTAACACCTCATTATTCACAATACCACCGTACTCTTATACGGAGTCCGATCACGACCCGATCGGCTAGGTCATCTCCATTGGAGATATTTTTTCCAACAATATTCGTTCCTGTTTAAATTTTGGTTCGATTCCCATCATAATACCACAACGTGTGCGGCATGGCGTCCGATCACGGCCCGATCGGCTAGGCCGTCTCACTCAAGACATTTCCACTTTTCATCAATAATATCATTCCTTATTTCACGCCCATATTTCAATTCCTTAGGCGCTAGTGGCCACAATTGTTGATTTGGCATTGGGCCGCATTTTATAATTCAAGTTCTTTCCACATATTTCACATTATTATCAATTTCGCCAACATCCTTTTAATTCAAGATATTAAGTACACATAGGAGAAATCATGAGTCGTTGGCATATAGTGACTTTCACATACTTTGGCAATTTAATACATATTCCATATCTTCGCTACATCACCAAGTAACAAATAGCATAATGGGGAGCATTTAAATACATATTGCACACAAATAGCCCGTTTGGCCAAGCTTCTAAAATCAGCTTATTTTGAGAAGTGCTTTTCTCAAAAGTACTTTTAAAAAAAGTGCTTTTGGTGAGAAGTAGTTTGTGTTTGGCTAATTAATTTGTAAAGCACTTTTAAGCAGTAGTGTTTGGCCAAGCTTTTGAAAACTGTTTCTAAGTGTATTTTTCTCAAAAGTGCTTCTCAGAAAAGTGTTTTTGGAGAGAAACTAGTTTTTTTTGCTTCTCCAAAACTGCTTCTGCTTCTCCTCAAAAGCACTTTTTTCCTTCCAAAAGCTTGGCCAAACACCTCAAAAATCTTACAACACAAGCATGTTTGGAATGTCATTTCCTACATCAATCAGGGTTGAAACTTACACCAATTGTAGGGGAACCATGGGGTTCGATTTCTAAGAAGAGGGGATTTTAGCCATACATACCTCAATAGATTTCCTTACATTCGATGATAACTTCCGAGACCTTTAGCACCTTCAATCTATTTTAGGATTATCACAGATTGATCCAAGAAATAAGGATGATCTATGCTTTAGCCCATTCCCCATCCTTAACCATTTTTAGCTCACATTGATCCTAGGTTCCCTCACCACCCATGCATGCAAACAATTAAACCCAAAATGTTGAGCTGGGATTAGATTCTTACCTTTGATATGAGGACCTTCTTGAAAATCTTCAAGTAATTAGCAAGAATGGAAGGATATTAGTTTGATTCTTGGTCTCTCTCTCTCTCTCTCTCTCTCTCTCTCTCTCTCTCTCTCTCTCTCTCTCTCTCTCTCTCTAAGAACCCTTTCCCTCACTCTAGAAATGTAAAGAAAATAGCTCAATATGGCCTAATGTAGTGTTTTAATATAATGGGAATGGATTTTAAAGATTAGAAAATAGGAGCCCCGACACATATCTACGGTCGCATATGTGCGACCGCATAATGGTTATGCGGTCCGCAAAGTGACCGCAAAAATAGCCCTCAGAGGCTTGAATTTTCTGCCTACGTATGCGACCAGTATGCGGTTCGCATACCTGTTATGCAGTCGCATTATGCACCACAAAACTTCCCTTCACAAAAGTCCAAGATGATTATGCGAATAATATGTGACCCGCAAAAGGGATTATGCGATCGCATAATTGGCCGCATAACTGACCTCAAAATTGGCCAACTTTTATGCTTTACCCTGCTGCCAATATGTGGTTGTATAATGGGCTGCAGAAACGCGTTCTTCTGCAAGTCCGTAGTGTACTGTTCAATCCAAAAAGTCCGAATCGCAGATAGCAAGCTCGCCGCGAAGAATTTCTACTATTATGACACATAAATCTAACTTGGCACTACGAAATTTTCGGGGTTTTGTTAAAAAATTACGGGGTCTAACATATACGTTGATGATTTAGCCCACTGAGGCCGAGATGATACGCCCCCAGATACTTGATGATATTATGTACACATATACCTATGCATGATATGAAATTTATACGCATATGCATGCCGTTATAAATATTTCATGATTTACAGAGTTATTCATACTTACATGTTGAGTCCTTTACTACATGTTTTTTTGTGTCTTTTATATACTGATTTTTATGCCTTAGATACTCGGTACATTATTCGTACTGGGCGCCCTTATTACCTTGAGGGCATGTGTTTCATGATAGCAGGTGAAGGTAGATGATAACTAGGATTTTTACCTTGTTTTTCGCCCTTTCTTGCTTAAGTTTTGATTATAATCGTACACAAAATAGCCCCAAAAGCTTACGTGTTGTGCTTGTTGCAGGATTGAGCCAAAAATGATGACAAACAGTCAGAAATCTGCTAAAAAATGAGTGAGTCTTGCACAAGTACCAAGAACATCTAAAAGGCCTACCTCAATTGTCCACCGCGGCCGCGATCCAGGCTTCGCGGTCCGCGATGGTAAAGTTCATAGACTCAGTTAAAAGTCCAGGTGACCACTGCGACCGCGGTCCAATCTTCGCGGACCGCGGTGGCAAGATACCGAGGACCTCATTTTTTTAAGCTAAAGGCACCGCGGCCGCGGTCCATTTCCCGCGGTTCGCGGTCAAGGATTTTTCAGACTCAGCAGTTGGGCCAAAGCCGTCCACCGCGGACCGCGGTCGCTTTTACGCGGTCCGCGGTAACACCGCAGGGGTATTTTTGTCCGGAATTTTGGTTGAGTATAAATAGCTTCTTTTATATAAAAAATTTAAGGTTAAGCTTGGTATCGGTGATAGTAGCAGCTCGTGAATAGTGTTCCTTTACTTCTTTTTGCAATTTTCTTGAGATTTTAATATTGAATCATTGTGGTTTATGTTATAAATCATTAATATGGGGTTTACTTCATCTCTTTCATTGAATTTATCTTTGATTGTGAGTATCTAAACCCATTAGCTAGGGTTGTGGATCAACCCTAGTGTGGGTATTTAATGGGTTTCTAAAATTAGGGTTTGGATGTTTATGGGTGTTTGTTATTTGGGCTAATTTAGGGTTTTCTTGCTATAATTAGTAGTTGCAAACACTAATTGACCTCCAATTGACTTGGGTCCTTCTTGAGAAAGAGGAATTGAGTCTAGAAAATTAGTCCAATCAAGAGTAATATCAATAGATTGGTAGTCCCAATCAATGGGTTGAATCCATAGATGGTAAAACCCTACTTGAGTCCTAATTAACGGGTTAAACCTCGAGAGAGTAATACCCTACTTGAACCTAAATTGATTGCTTATTGACACCTAATTGGCCTCGAGAGAGGTAATTAGGGCAAAGACATTCAAACTATCGAGAGGTATAGAGTGGGCAATTTCGTGCATTGGTTATATCATTATCCCTTCGTTAACATCCTTGCCTTAGAAATTGGAATCCGCTAAATACTCGCCTAGGTGATAGTCATAACCCTAGTGCCTTTATCCTTATAGAAAAAATCTTCAAAAATAAGTTAGTAGTTAAATTGCTTTCAACGTAGTATAATTCATAGTTGTAGTTTGAAAACCAACAAAATATGAGAAGTGTAATTTGAAACACAAGACACCACTAGATCATATAGACACTCACTCCAAATATTAACTCCCTGAGGATTCGATCCCGACCTATCGGGTAAAAGCTCCACTGACCCTCGTCTTCCTACTCATATAGTAGTGAGGGTGAGAGCCGATCACTTTTTGGCGCCGTTGTCGGGGAGTTATACGGTGTTGATTATCTACGTGAATAGTAGTGTTAAGTGTTTTTCTTTCCTTTTTCTATTAACGTGTGTGTGAATCATTTAAGTTCTTATGGAGGATCCATTGGGAAACATCGTGAAGGAGGTACATGATAACCAAGAAGAGGAAATAAACCAAGTATCTCCTCCCAGGCGAGGCCGACCGACCAATATTATGAGGAAAATTAGGATCCTCCCCCACCTCCAGCTGCTAGAGTTGCCCCTCGGGTTCTTCCAAACGAGGGGTATGCTAGTGCCATAGTCCCGTCAAGGATTCGGGCGGGAAATTTTTAGATAACAAATGTGATGCTTACCCTTTTGGAGCAGAGGGGTTATTTCACCGGAGTTGCACACCAGAATGCTTATAAACATCTAAAGGGCTTCGTGGATACCTGTTGGGGTAGCAAGCAGACTAATGTCTCAGAATATGCATTGAGACTTCGGTTATTCCCCTTCTCTCTTCGAGGGAAGGCTCTTGACTGGCTCGACCGGCTCCCCAACCACTCAATATCTACTTGGGATAAGCTCGCGGACAAATTCATTGCTAAATTCTTTTTACCAAGTCATATGGCGGCACTCATAAATGAAATCTTGGCCTTTAAGCAAGAACCCAATGAGCCTTTGCATGAGATATGGGAAAGATACCGGACCATGGTTAAGGAATGTCCAAACAATGACATGTCTGAAGCCATGATCCAGCAGACTTTCTACCGAGGGATAAACACTGTCAATCAATGTGTGGTCAATCAGTTAGCCGATGGAAAATTCATGACATTGAGTTACCCGAAGGCATGTGAGATACTAGATGATATGGCTGACACATCGTCAGCCTGGCAAAGTAGAGCAAATGTACCTCAGGGTGAGACTGGTGTCAATAGTCTTCACAAAGAACTTCAAGAACAGGGGCAAGCAATTGCCGAGATCACGACCACTATGAACCAACTTGCAAAGGCCCAACTTCAACAGCTACAAAGGCCTAAGCAAGTGAATGCCATGGAGGGAGTGAGCCAAAGAAGACCCCAGGGAAATTCTAAGCAAGGCAACAATGATCAGGGTGACCAAGGGCCGAGTGGGTATAGCCAAGAAGAAGAGTATAATGACCAAGAAGAATATGTGTTGTATGATAATAACTACCAAGGTCAAGGCAACAGTCAAAACAATAATCAAAATTGGAGAAACCAATGTAACAATCAAAGTTGGGGGAACCAAAGACAAAGGAATTGGAACAATAACAACAATGCACGGAATTGGGGGAACAACAATGATCGCCAATGGGGGAACAACAATGACCGACAACGGGGGAACAACAATGATGACAATTGGAATGGAGGTAACAACAACAACTGGGGTGGCAACTGGGGGTTGGGTTTTCAAAGGCCCCCGATGTACCAACAACCAAGCAACCCACCTCCGTACCAATCTCAAGGGCAAAGCTCATCGAGCAATGATATGGGAAGAATTGAAAACATGTTCAAGCAGATGATGGAGCGAAATGCAGACTCCGATGCTCAATTGGCCTCCCACAATACCTCCATTAGGAACCTCGAAGTACAAATGAGCCAAATTTCTCAAGCCTTAAACACATACCCAAAGGGTGCACTACCGAGTGATACGGTGGTGAACCCTAAGGGTGGGAACAATAACAATACCGGTCATGCCATGGCAGTGACCACGAGAAGTGGAAAAGGCGGTGAAGCAAGTGTTTCCAGGCAAAGGAAGATTGTTGTTAATGATGATAAAATGCCCAATTAAGAGTTATCGGTTGAAGTTGAGCAAGTGGTGGATGAGCCAACTACAAGTGAGGTGAGAATTAATATACAAGATGATGGGGAGGATTTAGAAAGGGATGTGAACCCGTCTAGGGAACACGTGATTGATATGCCGGAACCGGTGGTCCCACAAGCCAATGCATCATTGCCTAGGACACCTCCTCCTTACCCTCAACGGTTAGCCAAACAAAAGCAAGAGACTCAGTTCAAGAAGTTTATTGATATGATGAAAGGACTCTCCATCAATGTCCCGTTGGTTAAAGCTTTGGAACAAATGCCCGGATACGCGAAGTTCATGAAAGACTTAGTCACTAAAAAGCGGTCCATGAAATGTGAAACCATCAAGATGACTCACCAAGTGAGTGCTATAGTTCATTCCATGGCACCAAAACTTGAAGATCTGGGAGATTTTACCATTCCTTGCACAATCGGGAGTGCGGACTTTGCTAAAGCCTTGTGTGATCTTGGGGCGAGTATTAACTTGATGCCATACTTAGTTTTTAAAACTTTGGGAATCGGGCAACCTAGGGCGACCTCCATGCGTTTGCAAATGGCGGATAGGTCGATAAAGAGGCCCCTAGGGATAATTTATGATGTGCTAGTTCGGGTGGACAAATTTATATCTCCCACGGATTTTGTCATTTGGACTGTGAAGTTGATTATGAGGTCCCCAGTATCTTGGGAAGGCCCTTCCTTGCCACGGGGAAGGCCTTGGTGGATGTAGAAGCTCGGGAGCTCACATTCCGAGTGGGAAATGAGAATGTGGTCTTTCATGTGTGTAAATCAATGAAGCAACCCAACAGTACAGAAGTATGCTCCTTTATGGACCTCGTGACTGAGGTTATTATTGATGATGCAAGTTCTTTGATCCATGTTGATGATCCAGTGGAGGCGGCCCTATTGAATCATGAGGACTCTGTGGTAGATGGTGTTCTTGAAAGTACCAATGCCCTTCAAGGCATGGGTTCTTACTCATATGGTCCCAGAAAGATATCATTGGACTTCGAGAACCGGAAGACTCCGCCAACAAAGCCTTCCATTGAAGAGCCCCCGAATCTGGAGTTGAAGCCACTACCCTCCCACCTCAGGTATGAATATCTTGGTCCATCTCATACTTTGTATGTTATTCTTTCCTCTTGCCTAACTCAATTGCAGGTAGACTCAACTTTAAATGTGCTAAGGAGGAGGAAGACAACAATAAGATGGACTCTTGCGGATATTCGGGGTATTAACCCCGCATTTTGCATGCACAAAATCATATTGGAGGATGGAGCAAAGCCCTCCGTGGAACATCAAAGGAGACTCAACGAGGCAATGCAAGAGGTGGTGAAGAAGGAGATCATAAAATGGCTCGATGTGGGTGTTGTCTATCCAATTTCGGATAGCGCTTGGACTTCTCCGGTCCAATGCATTCTGAAAAAGGGTGGAATGACGGTGATACAAAATGACAAAAATGAGCTCAGTCCCACAAGAATGGTCACCGGATGGCGGGTGTGTATGGACTACCGCAAACTCAACAAAGTGACCCGAAAGGACCATTTTCCCTTGCCATTCTTGGATCAAATATTAGATAGGCTTGCGGGTCGGGCTTTCTACTATTTTCTTGACGGGTATTCTGGTTATAATCAAATTTTGATTGCCCCGGAGGATCAAGAGAAGACCACTTTTACGTGTCCATATGGTACTTTTGCCTTCGCCCGTATGCCGTTTGGTCTTTGCAATGCCCCCACCACTTTCCAAAGGTGCATGATGGCGATCTTTATTGACATGGTTGAAGACTTCCTTGAGGTGTTTATGGATGACTTCAGTGTAGCAGGGGATTCCTTTGATGAGTGCCTGAGAAATCTTGACAAGGTCCTTGCTCGCTGTGAAGAAACCAACTTGGTGTTGAATTGGGAAAAGTGCCACTTTAGAAGGTTAGTTTTGGGCCATAAGATCTCGAGGAATGGTATTGAGGTTGATAAAGCAAAAATTGAAGTGATCTCTAAGTTGCCACCACCAACTTCTGTTAGAGGAGTCCGGAGCTTCCTTGGTCACGCCGGATTATATCGGCGTTTCATTAAGGACTTCTCTAAGGTGGTAAATCCTTTGTGAAAGTTGCTTGATAAAGATGCCAAATTCCATTTTGATGAGCATTGCATGCATGCCTTTGAGTTGTTGAAGCACAAGCTCACCACAACTCCTATCATCACGGTGCCAGATTGGAGCTCGCCCTTCGATCTTATGTGTGACTCTAGTGATGTAGTTGTGGGTGTTGTGTTGGTCCAGAGGGTGAACAAGATTTTTCACCCTATCTATTATGCTAGCAAAATGATGAACTCGTCCCAAATGAATTACACTATCACGGAGAAGGAGCTTTTGGCAATAGTCTTTGCTATGGAGAAATTTCGTCCTTATTTGATGGGTGCCAAGGTCATAGTTCACACTGACCATGCGGCACTCCGGTATCTCATGACCAAAAAGGATTCCAAAGCGAGACTCATGCGTTGGGTATTGTTGCTTCAAGAATTCGACTTGGAGATTGTGGATAGAAAAGGAAGTGAAAACCAAGTGGCCAACCATCTTTCTCGATTGGAGGAGCAAGGTCGACCTTGTGATGGGCTTTAAATAAATGACAGTTTCCTCGATGAGAAACTTCTGTCGGTGTCAATGCAAGAAATGCCATGGTTTGCCGACATCGCCAACTATCTTGTCACGGGTGTTGTCCCTTGTGAGCTCTCTTTTAACTAAAGGAAGAAGCTTAGGAGGGATAGCATGGACTTCTATTGGAATAAGCCATATTTATTCAAGATTTGCACTTATGGGGTCATCCGGAGATGTGTACCGGAAGAAGAACAAAGGTCGATTCTTGAGTCTTGCCACTCCTCACCGTATGATGGTCATCATGGAGGGGCAATGACTGCTTTGAAGGTGTTGATTTGTGGTTTCTTTTGGCCTACATTGTACAAAGATGTCGGTGACCTAGTCAAAAGATGTGATGAGTGTCAAAGGGCCGGGGGAATTTCAAAGAAATATGAGATGCCTCTCAATTCTATTCTAGAAGTGGGTATTTTTATGTGTGGGGTATCGATTTCATGGGCCCATTTGTGAGCTCTTGTGGGAGCATGTACATTCTAGTGGCGGTGGATTATGTTTCTAAATGGGTTGAAGCCGTGGCTTTACCCAACAATGAGGCCCGGAGTGTTATTGCTTTCCTCAAGAAGAGCATCTTTACAAGGTTTGGCATGCCTCATGCAATTATTAGTGATGGGGGGTCGCATTTCTGCAACAAAGCTTTTGACACCTTGCTTGCCAAGTATGGCGTCAATCAAAATGTCACCACCCCCTACCATCATCAGGCGAGTGGCCAAGTGGAAGTCTCCAACAGGGAAATAAAGAGTATATTGTCAAAGACGGTCAATGCTAATAGGACCGATTGGGCAAAGAAGTTGGATGACGCTCTATGGGCTTATAGGACCGCTTACAAGACTCCAATTGGTATGTCTCCGTACCGGTTAGAGTTTGGGAAAGCGTGCCACCTTCCGGTGGAGTTAGAGCACAAGGCTATGTGGGCCTTGAAAAAGTTGAACCTTGAATGGGACGTGGCGGCCAACCTTCATGTAGAGCAGCTTAATGAACTCGATGAATTCAGATTCCATGCATACTCCAGTTCGTCCTTGTACAAGGACAAAATAAAGTACCTTCGTGACAAGTATGCTCGGGGCAAGGATTTCAAAGTTGGTGACTTGGTTCTATTGTTCAATTCTCGGTTAAGGCTATTTTCGAGAAAGCTCAAGTCAAAATGGAGCGGGCCTTTCGAAGTGGTGTTTGTGACTCCATTTGGTGCTCTTGATCTAAAGAACAATAGTGGAGAAATTTTCAGAGTCAATGGGCACATGTTCAAGCACTACCTTGGCAAGATTGATGACAGCCACGTGGTGGCACTTCTTCATCTTATATGAATTTGGTAACATACATCGTGCTGCGACGTTAAATCATGCGCTTCTTGGGAGGCAACCCATGTGTCTTTATTTTTGCTTTTCTTTGATTTTCTTGGTAGTATAGGGCTCATTATTGCGCTAACTGGTTTTTGGATGTTGTAGGATTATTTTGGCACAGGAAATAAGCTAAGTGTGGAAAAAGCAACTCTCTGAAGTTGGCTCCGCGACCGCGGTCCCTTTTTCGCGGTCCGCGGAGCCCTCTCACACATAAAAAGCTCTCTGAAGTTTGCTCCGCGGTCGCGGTCGCCTTTTCGCGGTCCGCGGAGCCCTAGTAACTGGCCCTGTATCTCTGAAGTTGTCTTCGCGGACCGCGGTCGATTCTTCGCGGCCCACGATGACCACATGCCTTCCAGCACAGGAACTTTGAATGATCGCAGACCGCGGTCGCCTTTTCGCGGTCCATGGTGGGTAAGTGAAATGGACCCCATGTCCCCTCTATAAATAGGCCCTCAGGGTTTCTTTTTAAACTTTACGCACTTTAACTCTCCAGAGCAAAATTTCAACTGTGCCTCAAGCTTCATCATTTTCACCTTGCATTTCATTCATCTAATCCTCATCCAAACATCTAGTAAGTGTAATTATGATTCATTAACTTCTTGATTTTATTATTTTGTTCATTATTTGGTAGATTTTTTCTCTTTTTCATCATTTGTTTTCTTCTCTAGGCTTTTTACCATATTAGGGTTTGTTCATATTGCTCATTATATACCCTTTGTATCTTATTTCACTGATTGAACACATAGGGTTTTAACAAAATTTGCATTTGAACTCGAAAATCACTAAAATGTGAAACCTTAACTTTTGGTATGAGCGCGATCCGCGGTGGTTGAATCATAGAATCCCATCAACGACCGCGGACCGCGGTCACTTATTCGCGGTCCTTAAGCTTCAGGAGAGGGGTCTTCTGAATCCCACACCATCGCGACCGTGGTTGACATTTCGCGGTCCGCGGAGCCTGAGTGCGGACCGCGATCGCCTTTTCGCGGTCCGCGGTGCCCATATTCAGAGAGGTTGTTTGTCCCTAATCCCTTCACTGCGGACCACGGTCCCCCTTCTACAACTCAACTGTGTGTCCTAAAATTCATCTGTGTGTCTCTTTTCTATCCATTTTGTTGGGTACCAACAATGTTAAATGGTTTGAACTTGTAGAGAATGGTTCAATCACGTGGTGGTGGTCGTAAACCTGGTGGCAGGGTAGACTCATCCCGGGGGAAAGGCCAAGGGACAATCAAACTGGCCCGCAAAGTCCAGCATGCCATGAAAGAGACAAGAAAGGCAATCAGGGCAATGGATAGAGCTGCTTCCCAATTGGGAAGTGAATATGTACCCTCCGAGGGAGAATCTTCAGAATCTATACCTAAGCACTACCCAAACTTCCCGGAGAGGTTCAGGCTGACCAATGAGCCATCTGTCTCTCCCCCTGCCCCAACACCAGCCAACTCTGAGTCGTCTGAAGGATCAATAGCAGGGAGTGGCCACACAAACTCCACCTCACTCACAGCTTCCTGTCAGGTGAACATTCCGGAGATGAAACAGCTGTAAATGAACCCCAAACAGGGGGTGAACCCCAAGTTGGGGGAGTGGAGAGAACAAGGAACCCAGTGGTGTGGCAAGATAGATTTGTCAGTGATGCATCTTTTCACCAATTTCGGGACTGGTGGCCGAAGAGAAAACTGACAGTGGAGCGCAAGTTCACCACCAAAGATATGTTGCCGCTCAATCCAAATGTGAAGAGGCAATTCACAGAGAGAAAGGGTTGGAACTACTTTTCATGCTACTTGCCAGATGCAATTGAACACCTGGTAAAGGAGTTTTACACATATCTGTCTTTTCTAAAGAATGACTCCAAAGCTACCATGGTAAGGAATCTCACGATACCATTTGATGGGGTTGCTTTGAATGCTTATCTAGAGATGGATGAGGTAGATTACACACAGTTCGGGAAAAGTTGGAGGGGGGTGATGAGGCCCGTCATTGGCTAGCTGAACACTTGGCCATTCCTGGTGAGACACCTGACTGGTTGCAAGCTGGGAAGACTATTTTCAGAAGAACGTTAAATTTTAAGGCTAAGGGCTGGGAGACGTTCGTGTGCAACATGCTTGACCCCTCCTTCCATGAAAACACCATTACTCTCCGGCGGGCTGTATTGATTGCTGCTATTATGGCAGGGTTCCCGATTAATGTCGGGAATATTATGTCTAGCGTCATCAATATGGTGGTAAATGAAGGTGATCGAGCCTACCCTTTTCCCAACTTCCTGACTATGTATTTTGAGGATCAACAGGTGGAAAAGAGAGGTTTTGATGTGAAGGTGAAGACAAAAGCCCCTTTCTCTTGGTATGATTTGCAAAGTGATGACAACCCGAAGAGTAAAAAGTTCAAGGGTAAGTCCATTGCTTCCACTGGACAGTCTGAAGAGCCAGTGGTTGTAGTGGAGTCTTCTCAGCCTGAGCCAGCCATCCCAGATAGTGCTCCAGGTCCCTCCACTTCTGCTGACCCAGCCATTCCTTCATCCCGGGCATATCCTCTGACTGCCCACAGACTCAACCAATCACTTTCCAGTATAAACAACTGGATGCAGGTAGCTACCTCTAATATGTATATGCTTTCTACGTTTGTGGCAGCCCAGGCTACTTCTCCCCCACCACAGGTACCACAGTCCGTTGAGGACTCCCTCAAGGAACTTCTGTCCAACCAGAAGAAAATCCTTGAGAACCAGAAGTTGATTTTGAAAGTTGTTGGTGCACACGGGCAAGCTCTAAAGGATCTTACAAAGGAGACTAAGAGGCTCAAGAAGACCCGGGATTCAAAGGAATCAGTGAAGGAGCTGAGAAAGGAGGTGGAAAATCTTAAGGCGGATCAACTACCATTGGACTTGTTGTTCCAGGACCCAGCTGCCCAGCCAGAGCAGTAGCCAGAGCCCGAGAGGCCAGCAAAGCGGAGGAGGGTGTTGCCCCGTACAGAGGGCATTATGTTAGAGTTGGCAGACCCACTAGTGCAGGCTCATCCTACAGAGCAGGCCCAGTCCCAGGTCCAACAGGAGGCATAAAGCATTGAGGGCCAGACCCCGATTCCACCACAGTCCACATACCTCACACATGCAGACCCCACACAGGCACAAGACCCTGCACAGGCTGAGGGCCAATAGGGAGTTTTTCTTTACTCTCTCTCCCCTAACATTTTTAAGTTGTTTTGCTAGATAGCATTGAGGACAATGCTAGTTTTTAGTTGGGGGAGTGGCCCTACTTTGATATTTGATTATGATGGTGATTGTATAATTCAGACAACATTTTTCTTTCTATTATGCTTTATTTTCATTTTTGGTATGTAAATAACTTTACTATTTCAGTACTTTTATTATTTTTCACTTTTGGTATGTATATAAAGTTACTTTCCATTGTATATATTCATCCCCTTATGTATATTCGACTAAATCCCCTCATGTACATATTCATTCTATCCTACGCATTTTACTTTCCGCATTTTTCCGTTTTATAGCTTCTTATATTTCTTTCATAGCTTCTTGTTTTGAATTTTTCGCGTGCAATAAGCCTTTGATTTTCTTAATGCCACGGTTCATTCCAAAGGTGGAATTTGTGTGAACCGGGTGGCTCTTCCCGAGGATGGATGGTGTGACAACCTTCTTAAGAATATGAGTCTGTTTTTTTCTCTTTTTGTTTCTTTTTAATATTTAGTGACTAAAGGTGCCTCAAGAAAAAGCTTCACTTGAGCCTAACACATTTGCCTTTGATCCCATGGTCAAAAACAAATCGTTGTGTTTATGATGGTGAAAGTTGTGATCTTGAAAATCTTGTGTTGGCCGATATTCATCAAGTGGTTTTTCGGTACCATTGTGTTGCTCAAAGTATGACTAAGGTCGTTGTGGGCCCCTGACTCTGTTTCTTTAGCAATCCCATAACTTGAGTGGTGAGACTTTGAATTGCAAGTCCAAGTCTCGTGTCATTAGTCTAGAACTTGCTCTGAAGGTTTGTCTAGGCGAAATCCTAAGTGTAGTTTAACTTGAGAAGTGATTATAGGCTCTCCTTGATCCGAATAGTGAATTGAACATTTCCATGGCCTACCAAAGATAATTTCCCTAGTCAACCCTTTTGAGCCTTAGACCTTTTTCTTTCAAGTACCATGTTACAAGCCTTTACCCATTTTGACGCTCTATTGGCACCTGATCTTTCCTTAGCACTAGGCAAAAAGCATAAGTTTGGGGGGAGAGGCGAGGGATGCAATAAAGTGAAAAAAGGCACAAAAGAAAGAAAAGAAAAGGCAATGAAAAAGAAAGGAAAGAAACATCAAAAAGCCAAAAAGAATGAACAGATAGAAAAAAATAAAATAAAGGGAATTAATGAAAGAAATGTGATCAAATGTGTGGAATGCTTAGTAGGGATAAAAGTGATCTGAATGAACAAAAAGGTGTGACGGTATGTATCTCCAACCCTTGAAAAAGAGTTAAATGACTCAAGGAGTCAAGAAAATGTGAAATGAAGTGCTTAAGGAAAGATAGAACTCACTCTGACCAAATACTTCCTACCCTTGACCAAAAGCCTTCATCATGTGCCCATAAAAGCCCTATGTGATCTCGAGTTGAATGAAACTTACATTAATGGTGACTTACATAAGGGGAAAGCCTATGGTACTTTGAGCCGGACTTGAGTCTTTTCTTTGAGAGAGATGAGTGAACTCCCATTTTTCTCGTTCTGAGCGTTATAATTCTAAAAGTGAGGTGCTTAGAGAGAGTTGAGGAGTATGAGTTTGGGTTCTACAATGACCAAAGTGGTAGTAAGAGTTTCGTTGATGAGTCGTGTCAACTCTTGATGCTCTTGTGTCGCACTTAAATCCATGGTTTTGTCAAATGTTGTTAATAATTCATTTGCATCGAGAGCAATTTTTAGTCCCAATTGATGCTAGTAGAGGTTACCTTAGGACAACCAACGTTTCTTGGAATTACTCAAAGGGGTGGGGCCTATTTTGTTTGCTTGAGGACAAGCAAAAGCTTAAGTTTGGGGGAGTTGATAACTAGAATTTTTACCTTGTTTTCCGTCCTTTGTTGCTTAAGTTTTGATTACAATCGTACACAAAATAGCCCCAAAAGCTTACGTGTTGTGCTTGTTGCAGGATTGAGACAAAAATGATGACAAACAGTCAGAAATCTGCTAAAAAGGGAATGAGTCTTGCACAAGTACCAAGAACATCAAAAAGGCCTACCTCAAGTGTCCACCACTGCCGCGGTCCAGGCTTCGCGTTCCGCGGTGGTAAAGTTCAGAGACTCAGTTCAAAAGCCAAGTGACCACCGCGGCCGTGGTCCAATCTTCGCGGACCGCGGTGGTGAGATTCAGAGAAGGGATTTCAAGCCAGATGACACCGCGACCGCGGTGGCAAGATACCGAGGACCTCATTTTTTTAAGTTAAAGGCACCGCGGTCGCGGTCCGCGGTCAAGGATTTTTCAGAGACTCAACAGCTGGGCCAAAGTCGTCCACCGTGGACCGCGAACACTTTTACGCGGTCCGCGGTAACACCGCAGGGGTATTTTGTCCGGATTTTCGGCTGAGTATAAATAGCTTCTTTTATAAATTTTTTAAGGTTAAGCTTGGTATCAACGATAGTAGCAGCTCGTGAATAGTGTTCCTTTACCTCTTTTTGCAATTTTCTTGAGATTTTAACATTGAATCATTGTGGTTTATGTTATAAATCATTAATATAGGTTTTACTTCATCTCTTTCATTGAATTTATCTTTGATTATGAGTAGCTAAACCCATTATCTAGGGTTGTGGCTCAACCCTAGTGCGGGTATTTAATGTGTTTCTAAAATTAGGGCTTGGATGTTTATGGGTGTTTGTTATTTGGGCTAATATAGGGTTTTCTTGCTATAATTAGTAGTTGCAAACACTAATTGACCTTCAATTGACTTGGGTCCTTCTTGAGAAAGAGGACTTGAGTCTAGAAAATTAGTCCAACAAGGATTTGGGACAAAATCAAGAGATTGGTAGTCCCAATCAATAGGTTGAATCCAGAGATGGTAAAACCCTACTTGAGTCCTAATTAACGAGTTAAACCTCGAGAGAGTAATACCCTACTTGAACCTAAATTGCTTGCTTATTTGACACCCAGTTGGCCTCGAGAGAGGTAATTAGGGCAAAGCCATTCAAACTACCGAGAGGTATAGAGTGGGAAATTTCGTGCATTGGTTATATCATTATCCCTTCGTTAACATTCTTGCCTTAGAAATTGGAATCTGCTAAATACTCGCCTAGGTGATAGTCATAACCCTAGTGTCTTTATATTATAGAAAACAACTTCAAAAATAAATTAATAGTTAAATTGCTTTTAATGTAGTATAATTCATAGTTGTAGTTTGAAAACCAACAAAATATGAGAAGTGTAATTAGAAACACAAGACACCACTAGATCATATAGACACTAACTCCAAATATTAACTCCCTGAGGATTCGATCCCGACCTATCGGGTAAAAGCTGCACCGACCCTCGTCTTCCTACTCATATAGTAGTGAGGGTGAGAGTCGATCAGTAGACAAGCTGACATTCCATCTTCTTAGGATCCTTGCTCAACGGGTGTTGGTGTGCTCTATTTGATCCGTAGCTTCTATTGGGATTTGGTACGATATTTTTGTATACATATATGGGTACGACGTGGTTCAGTCCCGTCCTTTATACAGTTGTACACTTTATTAGTGGTATGTAGACAGTCATGTATAGTTGGATAGTATGTGGTTTGTTGGCTTCTATTTTTATATATAGTTGTCCATATTAGCCTTGTCGGCTCGCCCTACCGTATTCCACATATATATGTATATATATGTATGTATGTATATGTATATATATATGTATATTTATGTATAGATGTCTTTTGGGCATGTTTCCTCATGTATATTATTCACATGATTTAGCCATTTATTGACAGATATTATGCATGACCTACCCATATTTCATGTTTATATCTTAGATGTATGCTTAGTGGTGTTCGACAAGTAGAACTCAGGCACTCGTCATGGCCCATCGGTTTGGGTCGCGACAAAAGTGGTATCAGAGCAGTTATGTCCTAGGTTTGTCTACATATCGTGTATTGTAGAGTCTGATTTATGAGTGTGTTATGCACCACACTTAAAAATAAGAGGTTGCAGGACATATAGGATGTTATCTTCTCTTTCTATATTAGATCGTGCGACATAAGGATTCATTTTCCTAACAATATGTTATGTTTTCAGTGATGCCTAAGAAGGCTACAACCGCCTATAAGGGAAAGTCTGTGGCTGATGAGACTACGAGTTGAGTGCCACGAGTTACCAGGGCTTGGGGAGAGTCTCAAAGTGAGACTCCATCTCAGACTTCACTTTCCCTGCCCTCTTTAGAGGAGATTCGAAGGGCACCAGCTCCAGCGCTCGCCCCAGTACCCCCAGCTCCTTAGCCAGATGTACCGTGTAGGGAGATAAGAGATGTTATTCAACTATTGACTCGATTAGCGGCCGCACATGCTCGGTGTCAGGAGGTAGGTATTGGTCATGCAGAAAGAGCGATCAGTGCGAGGGTTCGTGATTGTCGCGCCTCGTCTTCTCCTGAAAGAGGGTTTCGATGTGTGATAACTCATTTTAGAATGGGAGATATAGTATTAAAAGGAGAAGAGTCGCCACCTAACGATTTTGAGGTGCGTTAGGGCACTTATTATGCATATAACTCCGTTTGACTAGTTAACGCCACCAAAGATCAGGTAAGAGCTCAAATTACCTCAAAGAGAAAGTGTTAGGCACTCTTCGATGTGCACAATTGTGGGTCCCGACCAAACTTAAGATTATGTGGATTACAATTAAGCTAAGTGACCAAATAAACCAAGGGAAAAGGTCAAAGAATTTTATTACAACATGATTAGTACAAATCTTAGTACGAATATATGAATACGACTATTTAGATCTAATAGCAACATATATAAGAGATGGGGGTCCTAAGTTTTTTAGCCTAAAGGATCACCCCGTGCAACATAAATAGTATTTCGCAACTCTCTTAAGGTACGAAGTTACTCATTTTATTCAGCGGACACAGACTATCATCTCCTGCTACCCAATTACTATGTTAAAGTTGTTTACCTAAAAGCGCTCTAATTCAATTCTATGGCATTCTATATGCGTGCACTACCCGTCCCATACCTATGGTACATGAGGTATTGGACCTCTACTTGGTTGTTCTAGACCTTACTTAGGTTGCTCAGAAATGTCAAGACTAGGCGACATACAAAACACTTATTGGACTTCAAATATGGGCAGTTAAGGGCTCAAGTTAGCCTCCACACTTAAACAACAAAATGCACGCGAAACATGATTTCATTTTAGGTTGTTTCATAATAGAGAACCTTAAGCCCTATAGACATGATTTATTTGTGACATTGAATTAAAACATGCATACTCCTATATATGTTGCATCTAAGTGATTTATGCAGTAAGGATAGTGGAATCTATCGGGAGAAACCCAGAATTACGACATCGGCCTAAGTGAGCAATAAACAGTGTCGAGAAGTGCAACATTAACAATTATAAAGGCGAATAGTTATATCTTATAGACAGGGTCTCTAATGATTGGCACTTGGAGCCGATTTTTTTGTTATACTTTAACCTTATAGGCATGTTTTCTAGGTGAACAATGCGATACAATAACAAATGAAATGATTAAAATCATATAGGCATGATCTCTAGTGGATATGGTGCAACAATGAAAATTGAAGGAAAGTTCAACGGTATTTATTTCCTATAGGCAGGTTTTCTAATAACATGTAGCAACAAGGATAATTGAAGCATTTGAGCTCATGCTTTGCTAGTAGACAAGTAGTGTGAGTGTGTGTTTCTCCTAATGACATGATTTATACAGTGCACGTAGAGAGTGAAAGGCATATATAACAAATAAATGATTGAATCCTATAGGCATGTTTTTCTACCCTCGCATGCAAACATCAGAATTCACACATTCCACATTTTTTACTAACACCCCAATTATTTATTACAAAGTTATTACAGGCCCAATACTGAATAAGATTACAAGTAATGACAATAGGCCCACAACGGTCCCAAAAGAAATACCCAGCATTGTCTGGGCATTCAACAATTCTCTCGTAGTATACCCAGGTTTTCAACAAGGAACCATGTTCCTCAGCACAACTTAAAATCCATAGAAGAGCTCAAAGACAAATCACACAACCATATAGCAACCATATTACCCAATCAGCTTACATGTTCATTAGACAACAGGAAGAAGGAATTGGGATAATTCAGGTTTTAGTAGTAGTAGGAGTGACTAAAGACCCATATCCTAGTGTGTTAGGGTTCACAATAGCCTCAAATGGACCCCGAGCAGTGCTCACACCAGGGAGGTTAGTAGTAAGAGCCTTGGCATCCTTGAATTTTAGCCGACTAAGTATGAGACGTTCAGGATAACATATGTAACAAATGAGGGAGAATGGACAATGGTTGATGGGCAGGAGTTGATGGGATACACTTATAACTTAAGGTAGACATAGAAAAACTGAGCATACAAAGCATCTAATCAAACATGTCACAGGACTAAAAAACAGGTTAAGTAGGGACTTAGAAGCAGGTTTAACACTTAATACATAGACAGTCACATACTGAAAGAGTTAAGGAAAAAACAAGTTTGTAGGATAGACAAAGATTATCATATACAAATGCATAATACTAAACAAGATTAAGTAAGGCACTGACTTAGAGATTTGAAGTCTAAAGGTCTTAATTATGTCAAACATGGTATGGAAGCACAAGCCAAGATTGCCATTCTAAAGGTTTTAAACAGTCATTAAGGGTATAAGACTAAGCAAGACAGAAACACGTTGTGAGGGAGTAGATCATAGTTGTTAGAAAAGATCTTAGCACAAACTATAACAAATTACATATGCAAGACTATCACTGCAAGATTCTTAACAGAGTATACTTGTCAAATAACAAATGTAGACACTTACGTATTGACAAAGTAGACTAAGTAACTAAAGAAGGTCCAGGTTATGCATGGGATTCATCCTAATATCATGAAATAGTTCAAGCATGGTAGGGAAAACAAGTTGAGGTGATTGTTCTAAAACCTCAAACAATCACTAAAGGGGTATGGGATCAAGTGAGCATGCTGAGTGACAAAAATAACAAAGAAACAAGTCACACGTTATTACAAATGCGAGGTATTCACTATAGAGATTCAGGACAAAGCAGGTAAGCATATTCATGAACACTTAGGAATCAATACACAAGCTAAACGAGCTTCAAAAGGTTCAGGTTATCCAAGTTAGACATAAAAAAAGTTAGATTTAGCAGCATTAGGATAAGTTAAATGCTAAAGAGACTTAAAACGAGTGTAACACTAATAGAGTTGTGCATGAAAGTAACCCAGAGACACATTAATCCATAGATTTCAGAAGTGAGAACACATGCAGATCAGAGACACATAAAAATAAAATTGCAAAAGGTCAAGCGACTTACCAGTTAAACGAACAATAATAAAGAACAAAAGATCCACAAGAACCCAGAATCTCAATGCGTCAAAGTTCTCAAGAGCTTCAAAAGAACCCCGAGCAATGCTCGTACCAAGAGAAAGTTCGAACAATAGAATCTCAGTGTTCTTGGCTTTCAGCCGGCTAAGAACAAAGTACAGAATAAGAGAATGGGGGAATCACAAAACAAAGTTCCATTTTTAGTGAAAGTATATCAATTAAGGTCTGTCCTAAATAGGAATGGGGAGGGGTTTATATAGTAGCAAAATTGGACGAATAAACAAGGAAACAAAGTAAATAAAATCTAAGATAAGGACATAAAGCATGCAAAATCGATTTAGGAGAGAAAAAGGGTAAACCCTAGTTCAAGAGGGAGAACACAAATCGGCAAAGATCTCACTGAATCAGACTCACATAACATGGTACTGAGTGTATATAGACAAAATAATATTCCGAATCAAGGGTTCAAGCCACCTTAGCCCGGTCTCAGAAGATCTCACTTGCCAAACTTAGGCAAGCACATAAGTAACGCCACAAATAGACGACCAGCAGTGAGAGGAGACTAATAAGGTAAGTGAATCAGTGATTGATTCCATTTTAGAGCCGGATTTGGAGAGGTTGAGAGATGCAACAACTAGGGTTCGTAGAAGAAGGGGGAAGATTTGAGAGAGTGTTAAGGAGACTGTAAAGAGACGAATGAGTCTCTAGGGTTTAGGTGGGGGGAGGGGGGGTAATTAAAAGTGTGTGTGTGGGGTGTTAATCGTGGGCCGCTGATCTTAGAGATCAACTGCCAGGGTTTTAAAAAGTGACCGGGGCAAGTCATTTTTGGGGGGTCCGGCCGGGTTGGGTTTGGGGTCATTGGGCTTAGGTCATTGCGCCAATTTGGTCTAAAAAATTAGTTTAGAGGCGGGGCTACTATGTAAATACACCGAATCCAAAATAATTAAAAACAATGATTAATAAACGAATAAAAATATTATTTATGCACTAAAATAATTATTAATAATAATTCATCATTATAAATATAAAAAAGCTATTTTGACACAAATAATATAAATAAGGAGCATTTGTATATGAATATAGGCTGTTATTGCAAAATTGTGCAAATAGTTTTAAAATGCTAATGTAATTATATAAAATTGAAGTGAAAATATCATGAGACATATATAGGGATGCAAAAATAGTAATTTTGGATGATTAAATTATCACAAATAATTTAAAGGAATATTTACTAAATATTTATGTGATTTAAATACAAGAAAATTAATTTTAAAGTTCTAAAAATTATAACAAATTATAGAAAATATTTATATAGATTTATAACCTAAAAAATAATATTTTGAAAGTATATATACTATTTGAGAAAATATGAGGTCAAAATTGCATATGTAACCGTGATTTCATTAGTTAATGACATCCGACTTGTAACTGCATTTATAGAACAGACTTCCATATTTCCTTGATGGCTGCAACTCATGGCCCGTTTGGCCGTATGCATTTTTTCACCTTTTTTCGATTTTTTCCCGAAATTAGTGTTTGATTATATATATATATATATTTAATTTTCAATAAAATTTGAAACCTTTTTTATTTCAATTCACTCGTAAAAATTTAAAAACAGGCCAAAATTATATTTATATTCAAACACAATTTAATTTTCAACTCTAATTTATTTTTCACCTTTTGCCCTTGTTTCGCAATTTTTATGTCGAAACAGCCACTTAGCTATCCTTTGATCCTGCTTTGGGGAAAATTTGGTTTGAAGATGAAAATGTGTTTAGCCGTTGATTTTGGATTTAGAATTTGGGGTTTTTGCCAAAATATAGGCAAAATCTATAATTAAATGTGTGTTTGCTAAATAAAATCTAAATTTATTTTGAGAAAACCCCATATCGCCCCCTCCGACTTAGGAAGCTATTTTCGACGGCTAAAGATGTAATGCCCAGATGATTTTGACTGATTGCTTTGCAACGATTGTCTACATTCAACATCTATCTCAAAACCCAGGCTGAAATCAACTCCACTCTTTTGTGCTCGAATTCACTACGAAAGGTTTGTTCTTCCACTCTTCTTCAACTAATTTTTTATCAGATAATACTTTTCTGTAGCAAATAAATATGTTTAATTGGTTTTAATTCAGTTCTGCTGATATAAAAGCCATTATTCCTCCCATTTTAGCAAGTAGATATCATATAAGCGACTTTATGTAATTTCTCTAGTCAGCCACAAATTGTTCGTCTTTTTATTTTTTTATATGTATGAATCCTTTATCAAATCGTGTTGATGCTTATTGCAGATAACTGAAATGCTTAGCAGAATTTATAGGCGCAACTTCTGCACTTGTTCTCCTCGGCCATGGCTCTTTGTTGGGTTAGGCAATCCTGGGGAAAAATACAAGGGAACAAGACACAATGTGAACTTTTATTTCTGGAATTAAATTATTTTCTCAGAAAGATTGCATAATACTCCATCTATTATGAGTTCCATCTCACTCAAGTGTTCTTCATTAAGAGTATATCTTATCTTTTTACTACAGGTTGGATTTGAAATGCTTGATGCATTTGCAGAGTCACAAAGGATTCAGATGGAGACAGTACATTGTAAAGCTATGTTTGGAAAAGGTCTCTTTGGCTAAACTTGTATTTGTGCCTCTTTAGTGTTAAAGTACATCATCATGTTCACTTCTTTATCTTGTTTATAGTGTTCTTTTATGAAATGTTTATCTTGTTTATACTCTTATCTATAATTTGGTTAATATTACCAATTCTCAGGTTTTGTCAATGGCGTTCCGGTTCTCCTTGCTAAGCCACTAACTTATATGAATTTGAGCGGTGAATCTGTAAGCAATTAAATACTTCTAACTTATATTGTAAAAGCTTTTTTTTTTTCTTCTGCTTATGATGGATTCTGCTTGGGTTCTATCTCAAAGAAGGATGCGTCTGTCTACTGGAATGAAAACTAGCAATCTAAATGACTGTGTCCGGTTGTATAGTGAAAGCGGGGTCAAAAGGGGCCTGGTGCACGTAGCATCCCGCGTTTATGCAGGATCGGGGGAAGGGCCGCACTCAAAGTGGGTTTGATGTAGGCAGCCTACCCTGATGCAGTTGTAAATTGTTCATTTTGCCTGTTAGGATTTTCATTTTGTTCCATGAACTAAAGCAACCCAGAGCGTAGTCTTGTGCTGCCAGAAAGTAGTGTAATTCTAATTCATATGTGAAAATGCAATTCAAGTGGAAAAATGATATATTCAAGGACCTTTGAACTCGCTGGATTACCTTTTCTTATGGACTAGGGGAGCCTATTTTGAATGGCAATAATTGTCACCTTTGTATGACATTTTGACTGTGTTTGTCATGTCTTGCCTCTTCACCATTTAAATGCCAGTACAAGCCTCGTCGCATTGTTTTATCGAGGTTTAGTCCCCCTAGAATCAGAGTAAAGGCATGCCAGCATGGCCCAGCGGTTGCTACCCCTAGTTTGCAGGGCAGGCTTATATGAACTAGACTCTCACAAGAGAAGTTAAATTCATGAGTCTCATCTTAAATAAGTGAACTCTTATATGAAAACTCTTCTGTGTTCCAGTGATGGATGATAAACTGCCTTTGAAACTAGTCATGTGACAAGAATGGAAAATAGCGCATTTCTTTGCTCAGTTTATATCATTCATAAGGTAGGCAAAGGTTTGCGTACACACTACCTTCCTCAGTGGGATCTGGGTATGTTTGTTGTAGCTTATATCATTCAGACTCCAGTTTGCTTGTGAAATAAAAAATAAAAAGTTCTATGAGTATTCAGTAAATTTCTACTTGTCGGACTTTGATGTCTTAGATGTTTTTAACGGGTGATGGTTTATCTTGCTTTTCCATTGATGCTTAGTAATTTTGAAAAATTGAACTGTCTGAACTAATCTAAGGTGATCTCAATAACTCTGATTCATCTCCTTTTTCCCTTTTTTCCCAGACTGGCCCACTTGCAGCATATTACAAGCTTCCTCTTAATCGTGTGGTTGTGGTATAAAATACTAGATGTTCATATTTTTCAAAATTTAACTGGACAGATATATTATGCTTTTTTAATGCTTTTCAACAATTATCTTTTTCTCCAGTTTCATGATGACATGGATTTACCATGTGGAGTTCTTCGTCTTCACCCCAAGGGAGGTCATCACAGCCATAATGGGTATGAACTGAATCCTTCTCCGTCTAAATCTACTTAAAAAAAGAAAAAAGCTTTAATTCAATGCCATGAAACCATCTAGCTGTTCATTTTCAATCCAACCAATTGTCTATATAGATTCACAACTGGAATTGTAATGCACTTATATTGAAAATTGATAGCTATGTCAAAATACCTAAATGAAACATATCAAGTAATATTTTTTGGTAACTTTCTTGTATTAATCACCAGTGAAAGATTTACAAAGCCATAGCTCAGCCATCACAACTGGCTATCCAGTCCCTGGCTTTCTTCTCAAACACACTCTGATTTCTCTCAAGCCAAATGGAATGAACACACTCAGCATACACCATTCTAAATAATTGAGCAGCTTGTGATTTTCCTTTAGAGTTCTTAATAGCCCATTCCATGTGTTGTTCCTTGGTAGCAGCTTCAAATAATTGTGTGTTTAGCCATTGCATCACTGTCATCCACAATCTCTTTATCAAATCACAGAAATTAAATAAATGGTTTCTAGATTACATTGGGATTGACATAATGTGCAGGCATGCAGCATTGATCCACACTCAGTCTCCATCTAGCTAGCCTGTCAGATGCAAGTAATTTCCCCTGTTACTGCAGCCATAAGGTGAACTTAGCCTTTGGCCTTGCAGCATTATTAAAAACCATGCACTTCCACACCACTCGAGGACAGTTGCCTAACATTTGCAAGTACATTTGTCTGATTATGCTTTTGCTGTCTGTTAAAGTAACTTGCATCTGCTCCAATGCTGCTCTAGCTTCCATTATTTTCCTGATCATCCAGCATGCCTGTTGAGGCATATCAAGTAATTCTTACCTGAATATAAGCATAACATTTTGTTAGGAAGGCCATTACATGTCCCCTTACCGTTTTTTTTATAACCATGGTGTCCGGGCCAGCTTGCGCGTACCTCGACTAATTCCAGAGGATAGTACTCAGACCTGCTTTTGACTGGTGAATAGAATATATACCTCTGAAAATGTGTCACTGTTTGTTGTGTCAGATTTTTCATTTTTTTGCTAGTTAGTACCAGAAGAGCTCTGTGTCTCTTCATGTAAGATGCAGTTTCAATTGCTTTTAAACTGTATATGATCCAGTTCTCTGTTTTTTCAGGTTGAAGAGTGTGATTTATCATTTTCGTGCAAATCGAGAGTTTCCTCGGTTAAGAATAGGTTTGTGGAAAGTCTGGAATACTTGAATGTTCTCTTTTGGCGTTTCGAGTTTCAGTATGGAGGATTAAACATAGTTCTCTTGCTAGGTATTGGAAGACCTCCTGGTCAAATGGATCCCAAAGCATTCATGCTTCAAAAGTTTAACTCAACTGCGAGAGAACGAGTAAGTTTATAACTCATTCATTTCTTACATAAAGTCGACTCCCTAATATTTCTTTTCTTGTTATTGAACTTCTTTATTGGTCTAAAACTTGTACAGCCTTTGAGTTTTGTAGGAACTGCTCATTGTGCATTAGTACAGTAGAGGTTTTCTTATTTTATGTTGAATGAGTGTGTACTAGAATGCAAACAGATGTGTATACGTGAAATGCATACGCCTGAAGCTAGTCAAATAAACTTAAGGTTGATAAGATATAATAGAGGTTATCAGGAAAGACCTTAGAGAATCTATTGAACAAACTTTGTATTAACTCCAATGGGCCGTTTCCCTCTGAATTTGATTTCGGGACCCCCTTCCAATTATTCCACCATGAATGTCTACTTCCCAGGGGGGGTTAATCTTTTAGGATACAAGCTTTTTAAATGTATTTCTGTAGTACTTGCTTACGTGAATCTCACTAGAAACAGTGGGAATTTTTTTTCTTGATGGAACAGAAAAACTGTCAATCAAAAAACAAGATTGTGGCTGTTTTGTTTTCAAATTTCTCTTCATTTAACAATTTTGTTTCTTTGTTCCATAGATCAGCAGCCATTAGATTTTGATGCTTATATGCTGAGCACAGCGGTCTAAATAGGCATATAGTTATTCGAATATGTTATAAATTGTGTCCCTGTTTTTGCAAGATATGATTTTATTAGAGTTTAAGAGTAGATGTTCTGTATATATGGCTCTAAATAGAGTAATTTTTGTATCTCATACACTATTACGATCTGTTCTGATAGGTATAAGCTGTGTTGTTCTAACACATCTTTGTTCAATCTTCTTCCATTTGTATTAACTTATATCAGTTTGGATAACTTTCATCTTCCTCTTATCAACTCATGTTGCAAAAAGAAAATTTCATGAGACATGTTGAAACACGTCAAAAATATGCAGATGGCATGTTTTTTAGAGTTCAACCAATGAAAAACATTGGGACCAGTAAATTTATCATAGACATGTTCCCTAGAGTCAAGTGCATGATCCTCTCAGATGGAACATCAAACATGAATACTGTATCATTTTAGAAGTACCCCTGCTTCAGATATTGAAGCCATATTGGGATTGGAGAGATCTTTACTTGATAAAACTAATCTTGTTGAGAATTGACATCAATTAAGGAATTCCAAGGTAGTTGTTTGTAGTAAACCACTTTTAATTGTTGAAGATCATACATTTTTACTTGCAGATTGATGCTGCATTACTTGAAGGAATACATGCGTTGAAGCAAGTCTTATCCAAAGGCTTCTCTGAAAGTTCTAAATGCTTCAATACCGAGCAGAAGTACAAGCATATAAGATTGCAGACGTTGCCAACATGACATCACACTTTGAGGTTTTTTAGATCTTGTTGCTGCTGTGTCTTTCTTTTTTAGTTTCTGTTGATTGCTTAAAAACTTAGTCTCTTCCATGACAATTCTTATTAGACAACATAAGCATCACCCCCCACCCTCCGACAGAATAATGCAACTTTGAAAAATGCTGTTGGTACTCTTGAATTATTTTATGCCTGCAGGTATATCTTGAGGAAAACTGGCAGTTATCTTTATTGTTTAAGCTTTCATGTTGCTTTTGCTCCATGGAATTTACTTGTATAAAAGAAACAATTAAACCTTGCTACCCAGTACTTTTAAGATCAATATCCATGGATCATGATAAAGTGAAATAAGGGTTATTTGGAACTACATACCTCTAGTTGGTGTATGCAATCTGATGCCAGCCATAAAATCCACAATAGCATACTTTCTACACCAGCAGATTTTCTTTCTGCTACCTTTATTTTTCATGTACATGCTCTGTTAATAGTAAACTTAATGGACGAACTTCTGGGTGTTTGGATGGTGTGCAGCTAGGTGTTTAATATCCACTCATGCATCTCTTTACTTAAGAGTGGCCAGCCTTTCCTCTTTACCACTTCAAACTGGAAGACAGGTGTAATCATACACACCAAAATCCATGGCAGATCATATTGCCTAAGCAACTTCTGTCGGATATACTATTGTAAATATACTGTTTAGGCAACTGTATTGGGTTTGAATCAGATGGAAGTTGATTTTGCTCGAGCTGGAAGTTCATAGTTAGCCTAGTCCATAGTCGTTGCTGGATGCAGAGATCTCCACTGTTGTCATTTCACCTTCTTCTCGAATATGATCTGGATGTTTTCCTAGAGTGAATTACATATTGCAGGCGCTCTCTTCCTGTACCAAATACCATACTCCCCCCCGCCCAAAAGAAATTGTAGTGGCTCTTTAATACAAAGGATGTCTCTACCTTTATATCTGTTTTACTGATGTCTCACTTGCTCACTCATTTTTCGAATATAAACACGAGCTGCAATCTTGCAACTATCGAAAATTATGACCTGAATGGCAACGTTAAGCTAAAGATTTGATTCAGACAGTTCATTTGAAAGACCTTATTTATAGTGTGTAAAAAAATAATATAGTTTTCTTTCTGCCTGTGGTGGATTATGTTACATGGGGCAATCACGTATAGCACCAAGTTGAAGTAGGAAGAATGATGGCTCGTGACAGGAAGTTCGTCGTTGCTACATTGATATTACCTTTGCAACATTGCCCCTAAGTTTTAAGGTCGTATTTTGCATTGTTTGCAAACATTGTGCACTCGCGTCTATATGACATGACCGATCAATAGATCCACCTTTGTCATAAAACTTTTTCAAATGCTGAAGTTATTTACAACTTGTATGGATGGTTGTTACACATCGTATCATAATGTATCGTATTGTATGTATCGTGATGTTTGAATAGATTGTATCGTTTGTCGTTGTTTCATGATATCATGTATCAATAATATGACGAATAAATTTGCAATATTATAAGGATTGTGTCATGTCAATTTTCATAGTGAATTTCTTGCGTATCCACCTTGAAAGCGAGAGCTGGAGGCAGTGGGAAAGGCGAATCAACAAGATAGGATGCTTTGTCCCAACTAACAAGAGTAGGAAGACTCCAGCTTTGAATCTTGTGCTTGACGGTGATCATTTTTGCCACGTCGTAACAGTCTTTAGTGCTTTATGTTTCAATGGTTTGGAACCCTTCTTACTTTCTTTATTATATCGGGGAATTTTTTCTCTTGGTCCGCTAACTCCATAAAGGGCTGGTGGAAAAATTATAATACGGGATAAATTTATTATATAAAAAGATAGGGTAAATAATAAAATAAAATAATTTAATAATAGTGAAGGGTGAGATGATAGAAAAAGACAATATAATGACGCAACCATACCAAATTGGTCGTTACATAAAATGACACATTTCGTCGTTACGTAACAACGAATTTAACGATACGACACAATAAAATTTAAGTAACAACCAAAACAAACATCGTATTTAAAGTAACAATAAGATACAATACAATGGGTAACGACCATCCAAACAAGCTATTAGTTCATTTGTAAAAAGTTCAGCACTAAATAAATTGAAGTTTTGCACAGGTAGCCGGAAGAAGGAGCGCCTGAAATTGTAAAACTTAGGGTATAAGTTAAATAATTTTAAAAATATGGGTATAAGATTTTTGGCAAGCAATAAGCACTTAAATAATACAATTCAAGTGTACCATCTTCTTTCTCATTTCGAGGAATAGGTGCGGAAGGAAAAGCCTTCTAAACTTCTTTATATCGAGGGATGAGGAACCATATTATCCTGCATTCCTTAAACCTATGTAGTGAGTCGTGTAGGTGGCGTGTTTAAATTAGGACCATACATTGGGATTCTTTTCTCCTCATCGCTAGCCAGTCGGGATGCTATCTCTCTTCTCCTTCGTCACTCAACCATCAAAATATGGTATATAATTAACAAACTCTTTTTTTGATATTTACTTAAAACCTAATAATGGTCTTTTGGATTCCATCTCCTACAAAAATAGCAAGTGGTTGGCCGTTCGATCGAGTCCATCCCTTGAAGTCGTACCCTCCCAGTATACGTGAGTCTTCCGCCGATTGACAGAAATGCCGGTCGGAATTCGAGACTAGAAATTGCTAAATCAACTGCTCCTCCAGAATGGCTTGTAATACCACTTAAGGGCGGATAGACCGTCCACCCAGTGCCGCTACCCACTTCTACTAAGGCTGAGCCGGCTATAACAGAATTTCTCTTATTCGTATTAACAGCTACTCTAGGGGGAATGTTTTTATGCGGTGACCCAAAAAGTGCGCCCGTTTTTAAATCCCGGAAAGTTGAACTTGGTTTATCACTTTATCTTTCTGCAAAATAATCAAACTCTCTTCTTCTGCAAGGCTCTCAACTTTTCTCCCAAAATAATGTTGATTGTAATGTAAACAACAATGCAATTTTACTATCCCTCCCCGGTAATTATTTTCTTTAAGAGCTTGATTCTTGAACATTTTCGAATTCATCCATTAAAATATGTGATCCTATCCACCCAAAAACGTGGATACCAATGGAATTGATGTATTAATTATGATTGAAGACAACCAACGACCAAGGATTATAGAATCTCCATTAAAAGAATTGTTGGTTTCTTATCGAGTTCCTGTGACTTTATTTTACATAGCAAAATACCTTTCTGACGGGAGCAAAAGATTCATATTAATTTTTTAATAAAACGAGGAAACCCTGATCTGCAAGATAGGAGATTTTTTGGAATTGCAGCATTAGAAGCTTGAGAAGAACTTGAAACAAGATGAAAACGATGAAGCAGCTTTGGGGAGAAATTACTTTTTATTTTTTTATATTAAGAGTTTTTCTAATATTTTGTTGGTATATATTTAACTAATGTATTATATTTCAATTATATTTATTGTTCAGAAATTAATATATATAATTTATACACATTCAAAGCTTAAAAGAACAAACAGTTTTAATGATTCAGTGGTCAGTTCTAGAGATAACATCTTAATATTCAGATATATTTTGATATTCAAATATCTTAATCTTAATAAAAACAAATGATGCATGAGACAAAACGATAATATTTAAAGCAAAGCTACAAGCATAAGGAAAAGTTATCTGCTGGTGAACCCGTTAGTTTATATTCTCAAAAGGGAAAAAGGTCCAAATTTATCCCTCTACTTTCGGATATTATCAAATATTTAACCTTCGTTATACTTTATATTTGGCCAAATTCATCCCTATGGTCAAATTTACCCCTACCATCAATAGACTTATAAAAATTAACCTTCAATCCGTTAGGTAACCCCAAATCTCCCAAATCCCTTTTATTTAAATCACTTGTTCTTTTTCTTGATCCACTATTTTCATAAATTACTATTAGTGTGAATGCTAAAGGTACTAAACTATTCAAATTATTAAATACCGGGGTATCAAATTATTCAAATTGTTCTTCTTCTTGATCCCTATCGTGGAACGAATTCATTAAGTTGGGATATTGTAAATATTTTTGGAATTTAGACAAACTATCTAATTTCGGTTCTTCAATTTACTATACTTTGTTTACTAACCGATGTATTATTTTTATATTTCTCTCTTATTTCTTTTTTCCAATTTTGGAAAGCAAGTATATGCCAACAATTTTGAAAATAGTGGATCAAGAAAGTGACTGAACTAAAATGATTTGGGAGATTCTGGGTCATTTGCCGGACTGAGGGTAAATTTTAAAAGTTTGCTAATGGTAAGGGTAAATTTGACCGGATAGTATAATGGTAAGGATCCTAATAGTATAACGGATATTAGACGTAGACAATATTCCAAAGTAGATGGGTATAGGAGTGACAAGACAACTTTGAAATCCCAAGGTTTCAATCCAAACAACTAGAACATTCTGGGGACTGATTGCCCCCACATGATTGGCACTTCTGCACTTCTCCATACATTGTAATAAGAAGCAAAACTTTCATCTGCTAACCTTTCGGGACAGAGGGGGAATAATGGAAAAGGAAATAGAGATGAATAGAGGAATTAGGAGACAAAGAGATGAAACAGATCACTATTAGATGAAGGTTATGAAAGAAGCATATTGTACAAATGAACAGTTCACCTATAGATCAATGAAATAGCACAGCCTGAAACAACTAAAGGCCATCACTTCAGAACTGAATAAACTGTAAACACAGGCAAAAAGATGTAGATATCTTGAACTGTTTAGCACGTGTTGATCCCATCCTTACAGTCTTTTGTCAAGTTATAAAATGTCTCCACCTGAGTCTTTGCTCTATAAAGGACCTCAGTGTCCACTTCAACCCTCATATATCCGTCGAATTCAACAGGGCGTCCACCATTTAAGTGTGTTGTTTCATTGTACCACTCACTTGTATTACTCCACAAATACTTGTAATCGTCAAGCAAATGTACCTTGTAGTGAGATCTTAGTTTATCAAAATAATTATAGAAAGGCTCGTTTGTGGCAACATACAAGTTCCTCCAAGGTGTTATTGCTCCTTGAAGCTTTGTGACAAGGGCATCAGGAGATGTATCAGCATCCAGATGGGGCCACAACTCCTTGTTCTGAGTTTTCTCTCCCCTAACAACATGAACAGCGTCATAATCCCAGTCCATACTTCCACTAATCTCAGTAACTATATTCATCAGTCTCTTCGATTTCCACAAAGCGTGCCATGGCCTCTGGATGTATTTAGCAGCAGGCCCTTCACAGACACGATACCAGTAGTTCTCTGGCTCGGGGGCATCAAACTGCCTCCATATAATTGTGCTCTTGTCCGTCCTTAGTTGCATTGGCGATACTTCATGGTTTGCAACTTTCCTTACAGAGATTTTCTTTTTATGTGTTTTATCCCATCTCTTCCAATCTTTAAGGAAGTCTCCTTCCTCGACAATAGATGCATCCTCTTTCAAATGCTCAAAATCAAAATAGAACCTAAAGTCTTTCCCTTCCTCATCCTTCCGACTGTGAGTGTGTGACGATGCCAAACAGATACTCAAATCCATCACAAATGTCCGATTCAAGTACTGAGCCTCACCCAAAGCACATAGAAAACTCCATAGATAATGGTTCATTTCTTTACAGTAATCACCACCACGAGAATAGTACAAGTATCTCCCGTCTCTAAAAGCTGAATCTGATCCAATGACTGGAATTGTATCATTAATATCCTCATCTCGAACTGGGGGAGCAATTCTGGCTTTCCAACCAGTTCCAGCAGTATTAACTCGGATTCTTGGACGCCGTGCATTTACCCCTGAATGCCAGCGACCCGCATGAACTACTTTGTAACTACAATCATCACTAAACCCCATTCTGAACCTCCTGAAATCTCTGTACTTCCTCCAAGATTTCTCTTTCTTGTTTCTAAACCTCCATGCCACATCACACTCATCGGGTTTCGACCCATTAACGGGAGTTTGATAATCCAAAAAAGCAATGGACTTGAAAGCCCTCAAGTTAAATCTCTCAATGGTGATCAACACCCTTGGATCTGAACAATTCACAACCACATTCTCACTCTCACATCCCAATTTCAGAGGCTCAACTGGAAGAAGTTTCTCTTCAGATTTCTCAATAGAAGCTTCAGTTATTGGCACTAAAGAGAAAGCCCCTGCCATAGGAGCAGTAGCAACATCCTCACCAGTTTTGAGGACAGAATTGTCCACTTTAAATGTTGCATTTTCAACTTGGGTGAAAACCCTAGTCAGTGCTCTAGATGATTCCCATGGATCAGGAGGTTGATATGTGATAGCAATTATAGTAAATATAAGCACTGAAAAAACAAAAACTGAAAAACACACATTGCTTATACCTTTTATTAAGTTTTGCCCAATTGGGTCTGTTGCTGAATTCAATTCCTTCATTGATACAAAACTCTAAAACCCAGTCCCCGATTTCAAATCCAAATCATCCAATCAGAAGTAAGAAGCTAAATTTGTAACTGAAATTGAACAAATAGGAGAAACTCAATACTAGGATTTACTAACCTCTGAGCTGAATTAAAAATTGAATTTTGAACTTGATGAGAAACCAAAAAGTATGGGTGGATGCAGAAAATAAAGATACAAAGTATGGATTTTGAAAAGCTAAAAAGATTTGAAAGCCATTGAGCTGATTTTTAAAGTAAAAAAGGAAAAAATATTAGAAGGAAATTAGGACAGATCTCAGCAGATTTTGAAAAGGAATAGATTGATTCTGTGTCTTCACAGTGAAGATATTGCCGGTTTTTGATTAATTCACTAATCACACTTTGTTTAGCTGCTGTTTAGTTGCTCATTTGTGTGGACTATACTGTTGTTCTGTGGTCGTCACTCAGCATCAACAAGGGGCCATATTGATTTAACGAGATGATGTATCCGTTAAGGGTGGTTAACGGGCTATGCGGGGCCGGGCTAAACAGGCTATATGGGTCGAATCGGCCCATCACTGACCTAAGCCCACATGGGGCTGGGCTAAGTGGGACCAAACGGTCCTACACGGGTCCGGCCTATTTTTTTTATTTTTTATTTTTTATGTAAGATAATTTCTTGTAAATCTTTTGGATATAAAATATTGTAATTCATATTTAAACACAAAAAATAGTAAGTTTCTTCAAATTAATAATAATAGTACTTCAAACTTGCACTAATATTGCATAATAAATTAATAGAACTCCAAATTAAATTAAGAAACTATAACATGACGAATGTCTTGAGAATATTATATTATATAATATATTTATAAATTATATTATATAATTATGACTTATGTATTGTAATTCAAGTTTAAATACAAATATTCAAGGAAATGTCTTATAATTTTTATTAATACGACATTTAAAAAATTGACAATATCTTTCTTAGTCTTCCTCCCCCCAATGGAATGAGCACAGCTAAGGTACTAANAGAGGAATTTCCGTTGGTGGTAGCGGAAAAGAAGCTTGTTCATCACCGCTTTACTTCAGATATTCTCAACTCATATTTTAGAGAGGGGATACTTATTATACAATTTGAACAAATTTTTAATATTCTATAATAAGAAGGGGGACTTGAAACTATAATTTATTCTTAAATATTTTTTTCCGAATTTTATAAAGCATTCCAATTGAAATTGCAATTTAATGAGAACTTTGTACAAAATGATATCAATGATAATGATATAATAACATTGAATGTAAATCAAAATATATTAGCACTGATTCTTTTTTAATGAAGTCTTATTTTCCTGGAATTGTTCGTAAATAAAATAATTAAGGAGATAAAAGAATTGTCATATATAAATGTATGTGATCTAAGTATTTTTAATTAGGTAAAATTTTGAATTATAAAATTATCAAAAATATAATTTTTCTAGTTGAAAGTGCTTATTGAAAAAATAATAATAACAATTAAGTAATGCATTTAATGAAGATAATGAAGGTTGAATGGAAAGTGAGATCCACCTAAAAAATTTAATAGCTTTTGGCCACGTTAGTTTTGGTTTTTCCTGTTATTAAGAACCACAACCAAACTTTTGAGCCTACTATACAAGCAAACAATGCACTGATATATTTGAAATGACCAATATGCCCTTGGTCAACATCATCTTCTCTCTTCTATAAAATAAGAATAGAAAAAAGTTAATAAATATAATAAATGAAATAATATTTCTTAAGGAGATAAAATAATTGTCATAGATAAAAACATGTGACCTTAGTAGTTTTAGTCAGATACTTATTGAAAAAAATAATAACAACAATCAAGTAATGCATTTAATGAAGATAGTGAAGGTTGAATGGAAAGTGAGGTCCACCTAAAGAATTTAATAGCTTATGACCATGTTAGTTTTGATTTTTCCTGTTATTAAGAAACACAATCAAACTTTTGAACCTAGCATACAAGCAAATAATGCACTAATATATTTAAAATAACCAATATACCCTTGGTCAACATCATCTTCTCTCTTCTATAAAATAGAAATAGAAAAGTTCATTTTGCAAGAGACAATATATAAATTTAGGGTGTGGTCGGTATGATGGAAAATATTTTGGTTAAGCAAAATAGTTTGAAAAATATTTTTTAAATATCACATTTTCCCTAGAAAAAGTGAGGTAACCCAACACTCTCCACCTTCAATTTTCTGCGCCACCCACCAACCCCAACCCTGTCAACCCCTCCCTCCAAAAAAGAATTTTTTAAATTTTTCTTTTGTATTTTTGATTTTCTGCACCACCCCCACCCCGTATTTTTTTTATATATATTTTCAGTTCTGATTTTTTTATTTTTCAATTTACATGTTCTAAATTTTACGAGTTTTAAAGTTATGAGTTCGGCGATTTATGTGTTTGAAAGTTTGTGGGTTTAGAAATTATAGAGTTTGCAGATTCGAAAGTTTAGCAGTTAAGAAGTTTATGAAATTTATGGGTTGAGAAGGTTGTTGATTCGAAAGTTTATGGTTTCGTATTTATTGTATCTGAATTATTTATGAATATTCTGATATCGTTATGATCAATTAATGGGACTTGGCCGGAAAGTGTTCTTGCCTCTATCATTAGCTCGGGTAGTCCGTGTTTCTGGTGTTTTAGTCACCTTTCCACAAAAAATATATTTTTTTATACCAAACACACCCTTAATCTAGAATAAATGATATAATACTCAACAAATCCTAATAACTTTTAAAATCCCAATATCACTTGTTATTATTGTATCTCTGCTGTAAATAACCAATTTAATGCGACTAAATAAACCTAAAATTAAAAACACTTATGTCCAATTAACTATCAAAAAAAAATAAAAAAATAAAAGAAGAATAAAGAAGTACTAAGAGGTGCAAAATAATTTGACTTTCCTATACAATTTTTCTTTCTTCGGAAAAGTATATCTAAACTTTACCTTTTGAAAATACGGTCAAAATACATATATAGGAGTCCCCTTCTCCATTCGTAGACTTTGCCCTAAAAAAACAGTGGAAATCTCGAACTTACTCACCGCCGTTTCTCTGTCGTCCAAATTTTCTCGTCGGCCATCCGCAGGTATATCTCTTATTCTCTGTAAATATACAGTCGCATACGTGTCATATGTTTCTAATTAGGGTTTTTGAATTTTATGGCTCGTTTCCCTAAGTATCCAGCTGGTCTCTTTTTGGTTCTTTTTGATTGTTATTTGTTGTGGTTTTTCTGGAAAAATAGCTTTTTTTTATAGTTGAGATGATTGGGTCTTTTGTTTCAAAGTTTTTGTTTATTTAAATTTTTTATCACCCATATGATATCCTTTTCAATCCCTTTTGTAGAACTGTTTAAGTATTTATTTTTTTGCATTTGTGGATGTCTTTGGTATTGAAAACACTTGCAATTTGAGAATAATTTGTGTTGTTTTAGTTGTGCTTTGTATCTTCCTGAGCGTTTGGATTTGGTCTTGGAATTATTGTGAGAGAATTTCTGTTGTGCTTGAGAGTTGTTTCAGTTATTGGTTCTTGCTGATCACTCTCTTTGGCTGACATAATATTGGTTTTATTCTTTTCCTCTGTGTTTCACCAACTTAATTATTTAGGAGACCCATAATACGGAAAGAGCCCGTCTCTTGTTCTAGTTGGAGAGGAGCTTCTCCTCTCTCTTGTTTAATCGGGGGACTCAATGGAGAAAAATGGTGCAAAACATTCTTATGATTGTTAGGATTGTGATAATAAGTTTTATACCCCAAAAAGAAGATTGATATGGGACATTCATATGCTTATGGTCTGTGTTTATGATGTTAAGTCTGATGAAGGTCAGGTAAACAGGCTATGTTTTTTCCTCAGGAGCTAAAGCTTCTTTACCCTGATTATGCCGGTTTTTGGATCGTTAGTCAAATTGAATATGTTTTGATTGCTATTTTATTTTTTTGTGTCAATATATTAGTTTTGTAATTCTATGAACTTCTGGTAGATCTCAGCTAATCTGGTGCAAATGAGGGGAAGAAGTTACAGCCCATCACCACCAAGAGGTTATGGAAGGAGAGGAAGGAGCCCAAGCCCCAGGGGTCACTATGCTGCTCGTAGCAGAGATGATCCGACTACTCTTTTAGTTCGCAATCTTCGCCATGACTGTCGGTATGCATCTTGCCCAACATTTTATTCTCGGAGCATAACAGGTTCATTTTCTTTTTTAACCCATTAAGCTGTTTTATCTTTGTGGACAAGTGATTGCATGCTTGTAATGGATGCTGTGTGCACTAAGTTAGAAAACACACAATGGATTTTTGTCTCTAGGCCATAGCGGTGGGCGGAATAAGATTGGAGAATGTTAATTCTGTGATCTATGCTCTCTTTGGAGCTATCTGTAGAAACTTCTTACCTTCTGCTTGTCTTTTTGAGCAAGAACTAAAATTGGTCCTAATAACACCGTTTATAATTCCTATATTATTAAAGAACACTGCTATAATTCCTATGACGGGTTCTGTTACTATATGTTAGGATTAGGTGTTCCATGAATTTGTACATGTTGTTTGACGTGGCCATTCACTTTGCTGTTTGTGTGCAGGTCAGAAGACCTTAAAAAGCCATTCGGGCAATTTGGCCCTGTCAAGGACATTTACTTGCCGCGGGACTATTATACTCGGTGAGCTTGTTTTGATTGTCTTTATCTATATGATTCTCCTCCCTCCTTAAACGAAGACAAAGAATCAAGAATAAAAGAAGTTGGAGTTACTATCCGACATCATATCTCAGTTAGATACTCTGCCCTATACAGTCAGGCATATCCTTTTCGTCTTCCAGAACTAGATATTTCATATTGTAGTTTCTGAGAGTCAATTCATTTCATCAAGTTTTTCTTAAGTTTTGACATAAGTATCTGGTCTGACATTTGCTTACTTTTTATTTTATATTGGGTTCTGTTTTTTACACTTTTGTTATGTCATGCTGGGTAACACTTGTTAAAATTGTTGAGATGTAGCAGTGATAGTAAGAGTTTTCGAGACTTCAATCAAGTAATAAGAGTTCTGTTGATACTTTCAAGTAGTAAGAGAGCTCTTGACATCAATCAAGTAGTAAGAGTTCAAGGTGATGTTAATGGTAGTGAAGATTGGAAGGAATATGGATATCAATAGAATGTGAAGATTTCGAGATTTCACGTCTTGAAGAATTTCAAGTCATCTTTAAACTGATACGTGCAAGGTCAGCAGCCATGTGCCTGCTTCTGTGCTTATCAAGGCATTCCAATTTGTTGGAGTTATTTTGTTTTGTTGTTTGCGGCCTGTTTGGAAATATTGAAAGTCATTAGGCAAGTCTCTTCTTACTGCACACTTTTTCTCTCTTAGAAACTAATTTGATTTCTGCTCCAAATATATTATTTTAATCCTTAATCATGGGGGTGAGGGGGGTTAAGTTTAACCGTCAGAGTTGCTGGACGATTCTGAAACTTAAATTTGCTCGCTTTCATATTCTTACTAGGATATTCAAACAGCCCCAGAGTTCTGTAGCTTGGAGTAACATTCTGGCTGATCCGTGCTGTAATTTGATGGTGTCTGACACATTTTTGTGTTCCCTCTTCTCTTGTTTGCTTTCTCTTTTACTTCACAGTGAACCACGTGGCTTTGGATTTATCCAATATCTGGATCCTGCTGATGCTGGAGAAGCTAAGTATCAGATGGATGGTCAGGTTTTCCAAGGTCGTCAACTGACGGTAGTTTTTGCTGAGGAGAACAGGAAAAAGCCTCAAGAAATGAGAGCTAGGGAGCGTGGAAGGTAGTTCTTTGTATTATTTGCTCAGTCTTGACATTAGATTCTCCCTTTAACGTGCGTCTGCTTGAATAATAGTTTGATGTGGCTTAGTACCAAAAATATGTTCTGAAATTTACTATCTCAAAGGATAAATTGGTTCGTGTTTTGGATGTTTTCTTTTGGCCAATCATTTCTGTTACTCCATAATGTTATTGGATGATAGAGTTGTTGACCGTTACTTTCCAATACTTTTTGGTCGGCTAGGATGTAAGCCGTCTTGTAAAGCCTCTGCTTACATGTCCTGTATTCTTCTCATTCTTAAGTTTGTGCTTTTGCAAATCAAGGGTTTTGAATGAAGAGAGATGTTTGGTTTTTCAAATGGCTGGTTTGGTAGTCATGAATTTTATATGTATATTCTATTTGAGTGCCTATAAAGATTGCAATATTTCTTCTTTATTGAGATGTCTTAACACTCTAAAATACCATCTTGTAGTGGTAGGGGTGGCCGCAATTATGATCGAAGGGGTAGTCCCCCTAGATTTCATAACTCTCCTCGGTATTCTCGATCTCCACCTCCACGCAGCCGTGATTACTACTCGCCGCCTAAGAGAAGGCAGTACTCGAGGTATGCTACATCCTCTGACACTTAATATGTGCGAATGTGATATAATTGATATTTTATGATGATAAATGTTTGATTTAGATCATTGTGAATGACAAACAACCTAGGTCCTAATAATTTAAAGCCTTTCTTTAGGAATCAAAATTCGGGTTTGTGTGCGATCATTGACATCCCAATTCATTTGTCTGAAGAACATGCGCGGATGGTTTATCATGATATCGTTTGGTTCATCTTATAGTCTACTACATGCATGTTGACTAGGAGGTTGATCTGATTGCTAGACAGATCAAGAAGCTTCAGCATTTCCTTTGCTACAGCTAGATTGAACCCAGCATTTATAACGATTCTAGTTCAATTTGTCAGCAGTGTCAAAGGAATAGTCTTTGAATCTTGGGAATGTTATCTTTGGTAATGAAACCTGCTTTATTGATTTCTTTCTTGGTTCGGATTCTACTCAATTCCTTTTTCGAAATGTTTTAAAATCTTCTCTTCCGAGCTCCTTATAAATAAATAAAAAATCTTGTCTTCCTAACTTTTTTTCTCCCTGGTCTTTGAGTGTTTGGACAAATTCGTTGCTTGATCCTATCCATATGTTTAAGAGAACCTTTGCTGCAACTGAACTTCTAAACATGAGATATTTCACATAAGTACTTGGAGTCCCTTGTTTACTAATATGTTCTGAATGCAGTTGCTCATGCTTTATGTCCCGGTTGCAAAGTAACACCAATTCACGATGAGTATTTGTCTCCTTCCTTTGCAGGTCTGTATCGCCTGAAGAGAAAAAATACAGTCGCGAGAGATCATACTCTCCTCGTGCTGGTCAGGGGAGGTCATACTCGCAATCCCCTCCAAGGGAGCAATCTCCACCATACAATGGGTCAAGGAGCCGCAGTCAGAGTCCAGTTAAGGAGCAGTCTCCACCTTATAATGGGTCAAGGAGCCGCAGCCGAAGTCCAGTCAGGGCACGTTCTCCCGTTAGGGGTCCCAGCAGGAGGCGGAGCCCAAGTCAAAGCCGTAGTAGGAGTCCTGATGCTGTTCATTATTCCAAGAATCCTGACCGTGACCTGTCACCTAGACACTGAACTCTCCTTGTGTTGATGAATGCTGCAGTTTGAAGAACATGTGATATTCTGTCATTTAATTAGATCTCTGGGTCTGCAGTTGCTACTAGTGCGACTCATGGATTATTTTCTCGACTTGTTTCTTTGGCTTGTTTGTACTTTAGTAATACTGATGATTGGATAACATTCTGGAGTTTCTCTTTCCATGTGGCATTTGACTGATGTTCGTTAGACGGCCATATTCACTGGGTAAATGGCAGTTACTGCCTCAGTTAAGCCATGCTCTTATTTCGTGTGACAATCTTTGTTTGGTTTGACCAAATATATCACCCAAAATATTTTCTTGGTAAACTCATTTTTCAACCATTTGACTTATTATTTCTTTAATTTGATTTGATTTGTTTTCCATTTTTGAGCTGTGTATAATGTAGCATTAATTACAGCTCAACAAATGACGCAGTTAGTGTCAATCCGATTTACACGTTTGTCCATTTTCCATCACATGCTCCAACTAACTCGTCCGTACACCTACCCGCCCTTCATCTCTACCTCCCAAGTCCCAACCCCTCTATCTACCGTTCTACCTATGAAAAAAACGAGGTTCACCTCAGGATTAATAATCAGACTTTTTCATTCCAAAAAGATAATTTGATTCAAGCGATTTATTCCAACCTTCTACAAATATGATTGGGATGTGCTTTGACTGTAAAGAATCTAAAAAGATGTGAAAATATACAACGTCTCATGTTTTAGTAGGCATTTGGACATAAGAAATGTAAAATTCTAAAAAATGGTGAATTTTTTTTTTCAAGTGAAAATGGTATTTGCAATTTAGAGTTGTGTTTGAACATAAAATTCAGTTTGGGTTGTTTTTTAAGTTTTATGAGTAAATTTTGAAATACAGTTTTTTGGAGTTTTTCAAAATTTCGAAAAATTTCACAATGCATCTTCAAGTGAAAATTGAAAATTTTATAAACAAACGTTGATTTCGAAAAAAGTGATTTTTTCTTGGAAAAAAAGGATTTTTTTTTAATGTCCAAAGGGCCTCTTAGAGTTGAACTTTCAAACTGGACTAAAACTTGAGTAAAACATTTTCAAATTTAATTGACAAAATACATATTTTACCCATCGACCTTGTTCCCAAATCCTCTTACACACCTTTTAAATATGAGAATAATATCTTTTAAAGGTGTGTTTTACACACCACTTCAGTGTTTGACCACAATTGCTTAAAGATTGCTCTTACACGAGCCAATTAGCATCCGACACGTGTCAAATCGAGAAAAAAAAGAAAAGAAAAACTGAAACAAAACCTCTGCCCCCTCCCCCCCCTCACCCCCACTAAAACCCCCTCTTCTCATCTTCCTAAAGAAAAAAAAAAATACAGAAAAGACCCCCCCCATCTTTCCAACCCCATCATCTTCTCCGCCACCAACCCTTCCACCACAAGAACCTTCTTTCCTAACTATAAATTCAATTATTTGCCGACTTTTAACAACATCCATCACAAATCCTTATACAAAATTCAAATTCAAGCTCAAACTCAAAGCTTCAAACTTGCTAATGGTATTTTTTTAATTTTATCAAAATTAATTACCTAAGTAAAATTTTACTCATCAATAATCTCGAATTCAAACTAATTTTCTAGGTCCCATCAAAATTTACAAGACTCGATTAAATTTTTAAACTTTTGTAAAAAGTTAATAATATTGATTTTTTTTACGAGATCCAATAGTTCCTATGTTTTCTTCTTCTTCTTAATCATGAAGGTTGGAGAGACGAAACATAAAACTAGGATGGGATCGGGAAAGAAGACGAAACTGGGGGGGGGGGGACACTGGGGTTTGGGGTTGGGGAAGAAAAAAGGGGGTTATTTTTTTTTTTTTTAATTTGAAAAGGAAAAAGTTAAAAAAATGAACACTGGGGTTTGAGGTTGGGGAAGAAGACATGGTGTTATATTTTTTTTCTTTAATTTGAAAAGGAAATAGTTAAAAAAATGAAAAAAAAGAAAAATACTTAATTTCAGGTGAATTTTTAGTTTGACGCATTTTTTTATGTGTAATACATGCGTGTGACACATGGCAAAAGAAAGTGTGTAATCAACACTTTTTAAAATTTTGATGTGTAATATTATTTTCGTATTTAACCGTGTAAGAGTGATTTGAGTACAAAGTAGTAGGTAAAGTATGTATTTTGCCAATTTAATTTTATATATGTTCCAAAATAACTCGGTCAAATCAAATACCGTTACGTAAACTAGGTGGGAATAACTTTTTATTTTATTTTATATTATCTTAAATATAATTTGATAAACTGGGGACAACAAACATTTGAAGGGTGACGGGTAAAGACAAGGATTGAAAGTTACACAAGTTGTCTGTATCTTTGTCATTTGCATATCTAATACTGTATCGGTGAGAGAGAGAGAGATGGGAAAGAGCATAAGTGAAGTGAGGGTGGAAGATTTGGTAAGAGCAGGAATAGCAGAGGAGGAAGCAAAATGGTTGATGGGAGAGCTGAATGCTGCAATTGCTAAAGTTGCTGTCAATATTAATGGTGAATTGGATCAGAAGGAGATATGGCGTGAAATCACTGCTCGGAAATTACTCAAACCCTCACACCCACATGCTCTGCATCAGCTCCTTTACTACTCTGTCTACTATAACTTTGATCATGCCCCTCCTCTCTATTGGTTCCCTTCACTGTAAATATATCTCTCTCTTTATTCCTCTCTGTCTTTTTTATGGAATGCTAAGGGCCAACATTTCTAGAATACCCTTATCTTTATTTCATATTAAAAAATTTGATCTTTTCTTTTCATAGTCTATGATTATTGGGTTTATGGTAGCTAATTTCTTGGATTAAGGGCTGTAAATTGTTCTCTTTCTGTTGCTATTTTGATTTCATTGACAAAATTTACAGTGATGCCTGCATGTGAAGTATTCCTAATTGAATTGAAACGGCTCAATGAATGTGTGTTTGGGATTGAGACTAGTTGTTTGTTATACTATATGCTGAATGCCCTTGACTTTTTCGTGTATTGACTTCTTTGTATTTTGACTCCTCTTAATAAAAATACTGGCTTCGCCGCTAGCTGTACCTGCATGTGAGGCACACAATCGTTACTATCTGTTTCTTTACTAAAATGAGCAGTAGAATTTTGTGAAGATTTACACTGACTTGCTTTGCATGGATTTCCAAGTTGTCGTTGAAACTTGAAAGATAACATAAGTTTATTGTCCATTGTAGTGACATGTTTTCGTTTTTTCTTTGCTGGATCATTCTGTGAGACACTTTGATGAAGGAAGAGTAACCTTTTTCAAGAGATTCCATTAATGGATAAAACTTGAAGACGAAACAACTACTATCAAGCAGTTGAAATTGCTAACTTGTTATATTTTGCACAAAAATATAGCAATGATACAGTTTTTGCTGGAATTTTTTACATTGTTTCTTTTAAGTGTTATAGTTATGAAACCTTAGTTTGCAGAGTTTGACATTACTTATCTCACCCAAAGCTTCCTGCTCTTAATCAGCTGACTCAACTGTTCTCTCTATGCAGGAATGAATCTAGATGCACAAATTTGGGCCGCATAATGGAAGCTCATTGCCCGAAGCTTTTTGGAGTATCATACAAGGATCCAATCTCTAGTTTTAAAGAATTTCATAGGTTTTCTGTTCAGCATCCTGAGGCAAGTTCTTGTTTCAGTGTTGAATTTGAGTTTCAACTTTTTTCCACATTCTATTCATACTTGGGAGCTAATAATTTGGAATTTTTTCCAGATTTACTGGTCAATTGTTTTAAAAGAACTACCAATTCACTTTCTGGAAACCCCTAAATGCATACTGGATACCTCTGACAAGTCAAAACATGGAGGAAATTGGCTTCCTGGTTCAGTTCTGAATATAGCTGAGAGTTGTGTGCGTTCGAGCAATTACCCCTACAAGCAGGATGATAGTGTGGCCATTGTATGGAGGGCAGAAGGGAATGATGATAAAGAAGTTAATTGCATGACATTGAAACAGCTGAGAGAACAAGTAATGTAGGCTCTTGCTCCATATTGTGATATCTGTTCATTCCATTCGTGTTTGATTGAATGAAGCTTACTTTCTCTAATTGATCTTGGTGAAAGTAAACCCATGTACTTATTAAATTGTTCTTGTGGTTCATCTGGTGCACTATACTGTTGTCTTGCATTTGGTATTACGGATATGATACATTTTCCTTCCTTCTGTTTTGATTTTTCTGATACTGTCTTCAGGCAAAATAATTTGATCATAAGCTGTCTTCTTGTATACATACATTGCCATTACGCCCTCCTTCATGATCCCTTCTTCTCATAATCACTCTTTTCTAATTTGAGAGGTCATTTTAAACTTCTCGGCTCTTCCACAGGATGGTGGCAAATGCACTGGACAACATGTTCTCTAAGGGAGATGCTATTGCCATTGACATGCCAATGACTTCCACAGCAGTCATTATATACTTGGCCATTGTTCTTGCTGGATTTGTGGTGGTATCAATTGCTGATAGCTTTGCTGCACAGGAGATTTCGGTCCGTTTACGAGTGTCTAATGCCAAGGCTGTATTTACACAGGTACTTCTGTTTTCTAGTGAACAGAAAATGTTAACTAAAGGAGTTGCCTATTGAGGAGATAGGCGGGGACACATTTACGTAATGAATCCACCAAGAGATGGTTTTGCTCTACCTATTTAACAAACAGTCCTAGATGTCTTTTACTGGATTGGCCTTTTTCCGTCCACTTGTTTTTCCCCCTTTTAAGCTTGCAATATATAAAGATTTTCCCTAACCAGTTTTGAAGGACATGATCATTATCTCTATATCATGTCAGGTCAGTAATCCCCTAACCATTTGTTACTGGTTTATATCCCAGTGTGATTGTTCCCTTATTCCCAGTGATCAATCAGATAATGTTACAGGATTTGAAGTTTTGCGGACATACGAATAGGAAATCTCTTCCTTCCAACTTATGTTGCAATAAAAAGACATTCCAATTTATAGGACCTTATTTTTGTCAAGAGATCTGAAATAGCAGTTTTATAGTTAATCAGGTTCACATCATTAGGGATCAGATAATCTTGGTACTCTTTAGTGCTGTTGAATTCCATTGTGCAAATGTTAGGTTGAATATTAAGCTTTTGCTGAATATTCAGCTTTATTTTCTATGAGTCTGTTCTTGGGTGAGTTAATATTGTAATTTAACCAAAAAAATAAATATTGTATAGTTGGTGACAGTAATCTTACTATCAGTAGAGTTATATTTAAATTGTGTATGATGATTCTAACTTCTAAGCTACACAAATTCAGGATTCCATAGTGCGAGGAGGCCGAAGATTCCCCTTGTACAGGTAAGTGACTAATGTTATAGTGGATGCTAAAACTTTAATAATGCACATAAGAACCTCCATAGCGTCTATCTTTGGTTGGGCATAGAAAATTGCGAAAACCCTTCAAGGAAGTGACGAGGACGTCCATCTTTCTCCCAACCAAAAATTACACATTCTTCACCATGAAAAGAAAAAAGAACAAAAAGTTGAGGTAAAAAGAAAACAAGGAGACAATAAACTAATTTACTGTCATTCAAAAGTTCCAATAAAAAAAGTAAATATAAATAAAGAATAAATTAAAAAGAAGGGGAGGAAATTCAAATGTCATCACTACAGGCATTGATAATTATCATATCCCTATTAAAGAAACATAGTGAATACATGTTTTATGCTCTCTAACTCTTGCAGCCGAGTTGTAGAAGCTGCTCCACTTAAAGCTATTGTAGTCCCTGCGATTGGGGAGGATGTACAAGTTCAATTAAGGAACCAAGACCTATCATGGAATGATTTTCTTGCCAGTGTCAGTCACCTTCCCAGGTAATCTGATGATCTTTTTCTCCAAAAGCATTACGGTGAATGTGTTCTCGAACTTATTACCAAAAAAAAACAAAGAATATGCTCTCTAACATATAAATTACTCTATAGTGTACATACCGTAATGATAGTTTAAAACTGATGAATCTGTCATGGTAATATGTGGCAATTTTAGTGGCAATCCAGGATTATGCTGGATTTGTCTTTTATTCCCAACATCATCACTTTTAGAAGGATATCATATTTTCTAATTTTACTGAAAATTCATAAAAAGTGCTGTGGCTATTGAGTAATAGCTTTATTTTCCCTTGTTGTAAGAACTTAAGCTTTGATAATATTTTCTTCTTTGGCAGGCCAAATTCTTATTTTCCAGTTCATCAATCGATAGACTCTGTTACCAACATACTATTCTCGTCAGGAACCACGGGTAAAATATCCATGTTAAGACTGTAGTTTATTTTTGACTGTGGCATTTTGTGTAACTTGTTGATTCTGTCATTCCTTTTGCCTCTATCAGGAGATCCAAAAGCAATACCTTGGACTCACCTGTCTCCCATTCGATGTGCTGCTGATTCATGGGCTAATCTTGATGTTCGAGCTGGAGATGTTTGCTGCTGGCCCACAAACTTGGGATGGGTGATGGGACCAATTCTAATCTACTCTTGCTTTTTAACTGGTGCAACTCTAGCTCTCTATCATGGTTCTCCTCTAGATCATGGTTTTGGGAAATTTGTGCAGGTGATCAACTGAATCTCCTACATAGAAACTTTTTTCTGCATATTCCATTAAGGGGTCTACCAGATTTATACTAAAATCTTTATTTCTTGGTGAATGTTTGTGGTCGTTAAATGTCATAGCTAAGTATCTCTCAACAACACATTTTTCTAATGAACCAATTTTCTTTGATCACATTGTTTGATATTCTAATTCACCCGAGCTTGCTTTTCCGTATTTTCTATATTAATTTTCTTTATTCTTTCTACCCTCCATGTGTCAGTAGGATGCACGAGTTACTATCCTGGGGACTGTTCCAAGCTTAGTGAAGACTTGGAAAAGTACTGGGTGTATGAAAGGCCTAGATTGGTCAAGGATAAGGTACTTATCGAGTTCAAGCGCTAAATATTATATCAGTTTATCAGCGGGAAAATCTAACATGAAAGCACCTGCAGGATGTTTGCTAGTACTGGAGAAGCCTCTAACGTTGATGATGACCTTTGGCTTTCTTCAAGGGTGTACCATAAACCCATTATTGAATGTTGTGGAGGCACAGAACTATCATCATCTTACATTATGGGGAATCTTCTTCAACCACAAGCTTTTGGAGCATTTAGCTCTGCATCAATGTCCACAGGTTTTGTCATCTTAGATGAAGATGGACGCCCTTATGTAAGAGAGCTTTAAAACATTTTAAATATCTTCAGCTTATTGAGAAGTCATGTGTTTAAAGAATTGGCGGTCATACTTGTTTATCTTTATATTCAGTGATAGAGAAGCCCTGCTGCATGGCTTTAAGGCTAATTCCTCGATGTTCTATTCATAAATGAGAAACACTTTTTTTTTCTTCTTGTAAAATGTTATCAAGCATACATTTTGGCTTTGATAAAGATTGGTTTTAAACCTGTTTCCAGCCAGATGATCAAGCTTGTGTTGGTGAAGTAGGCTTGTTTCCTACCTATATGGGAGCAACTGATAGATTGCTGAATGCTGATCATGAGAAAGTTTACTTCAAGGGAATGCCGATGTACAAAGATATGGTAAGTGGCTTATGTCGTAGAAAAGCATTGTTCTCTGTTGGCTTTTCCGTACAACACTTAGCATTGTCCTATTGAACTATGCGAAATCGAATTTTGGATGAGCTGGAGACTGTCTCATTCTTTACTTCCTAGCTTTGGATGTAGATTTTTAAGCTAATAAGGTTCCTTTCTAGAGAATGAAAACGGTTTGATCAACTAGTCATGATTTTACATGATAATTCTGACAATGAACTTTCAAATTGATAAATTCCTAGTAAAGAGCTCCCCACCCACCCACCCTCTCTCCAATAAAAAGAATAATTTCTTTGTGTTTTTTCCTGCTGATTTAGACGACCAAGTTCTTCGACCAAACAATAGAGTATGATCATTGACTACAAATTGTGGATGATAAACTCAAAACTCAAGCCTTTTTCCTCTTATTTTAATGGGATAAGTTGTACTCTGCTGAGTAGCTTTTAAGTAACTGGATACTGTCATTTTTGCTATAATTGACGCTGCAGTTTTATTTCCAGCAACTAAGGAGACATGGTGATATCCTAAAGCGAACTGTTGGGGGTTATCTTGTTGTTCAAGGTAGAGCTGATGACACCATGAATCTTGGAGGTATAAAGGTACTACACTACCAGTCCACCACTATCAACCTCGTAGTTGACTCTACATTTTGCTCCTTTCAACATACCCGTAGTATCTATCAAAACTTCTGCCAAGTGTGCTAGTCTGTGTGCTTATATGCTACTGATATCCCTTTCCGCTCATAGATTTATTCAGGCTAGTGGCGATATTATAAAGTTGCTCTTACTGTCATGGTTACTAGTATACAACTATACAACACCAGTGAATGTTCATATAATCTCTGATGCACTTGACACTCAGAACATAAAGCACAAATTTATTATCCTGAGTGTTTGAATCTATAACATAGCTGAAATTTTTATGGAGTGCGCTTATTGATTCTGGAAGCAATTCATAAATCAATTTTTTTTTCTATCTGCAGACAAGTTCAATAGAAATTGAGCGTGTTTGTGATCGTGCTGATGTCAGTGTCCTGGAAACTGCTGCAGTCAGTGCTGCACCACCAAATGGTGGTCCAGAACAGTTAGCTATATTTGTGGTTCTCACAGAGGGGATAACTATTTCACCAGACACTCTGAAGAAAAGATTCTCAAGAGCCATTCAAAGCAATCTTAATCCTTTATTCAAGGTTTGTACTTTCTAAGGTTCAAGCATAAGGTTACATTGAACTAGAGATTACAGAAGTATCCTATCCTAGTCCTAGAAAAAAAATATTTGAGATCATAGTTTCATTCCTCGTTTGTCAATCAAAGAAGAAAGATAACAATAACTTCTTGTCAAATTATACAGACCTCAGAAATTTACAAGAAAACTGATACAGTATGGAGATACAAAACTTTTTGCTGTTACAAGTCTTCATTATTGGGGTTCTTAATCCATTTTCCATTGTTTAAAGGTTGTTCCTAAGATCGTCAATTTTAGACATTTGGTATAATAGTAAAAATAGCACGGGCTAGCCAGTTTTCAGACTGGTCATTGAAAAATAGCCAGCGTTTGCCAAGTCATTGAAAAATACCCACTATTTTGCTGCAACAGACCGGTCCAGCATAATATATATACTGGAGTTCAGTGCACATGTGTATAAACTTCCAGCATATTATGCTAGAACTCCTACACGCGGAAAGTTCCAGCATAATATACGAGAGATTCGAACGCCTGTGTATGAACTTCCAGAATAATATACTGGACAGGTATACTTTGTTGGATAGTATAATGGAGTTCCAGTATACTTATGTTGGAGTATTTTCCGGATTTTAAATAGTGTTTTCATTCAGATTTATCTTTACATGAAAAGTATTAAATTTCGATTACTTTTGAAACTGTGGCTATTTTTGAATGACCACTTGTAAATTTGGCTGTTTTTGAAGTTCTCCCGGTATATTGTTCAAGAGCACTAAGATCCATATGTTATGCTTTTTTAACTCTTCAATGAGTCCTAGTCTAGAAGCATTAGTTCTTGCACTGGAAATTTATGGAAACGAGTTGGAAATGCAACTCCACTCGAAATCCTTTTATTTGCATTAACTGTTGCAGGTCGCCCTCTCCTTTTTAAGGTGTCTTTGACTCTTCTGGACAACAAAGAGTGTCTTTCACTTTTCTTACCATTTCTGATAACCACTTTTCTTACCATAAATAGGTGAGCTCCGTGAAGATAGTCCCGATGTTCCCTCGAACAGCTTCAAATAAGTTGTTGAGGAGAGTTCTAAGAGACCAGTGGAAGCAAGATCTGCAGATACAGAGTAAACTTTAGCTAAAATCACAAGTGTGGTATGTCTGTAATATGTTTATATAGTTATATATGTATAAGCAAAAGTGGAAGGGTAAGCGAGACGATATGATGTTGACATTATTTTGTGCATGTAAAAATATTAGTGATATTTGAATCTCAGTTGGAATTTTCTGGTGTTACTTGTAAGTCCTGTGAATCTAAAAGAGCCAAAGGATTTAAACTACAGTGGTGTGCGATTTATCTCATTGTGCAAATGTCCTGTCTAAAGACTTACCGTTTCTATCAGACAGAATTGACTATCATTTCTCATAGTCCCCAGAATGCTTTCAGAAAGTTATAGAGGATGAAGAGGAGTAGTACGAAATATATCTCACGAATTGGTGGGAGAAATGAGACATGAAATTTGCACTTATCATTGATGTTCGTTGAAATGATACTAACTTATTTTTATAGTGAGTTATATAACGATGTTGTTATAGAGAGGTCTAACTGCACTAATTCGTTCCTCGACGATTTTGAATTATTAGGTACTTAGTTGATTGATGAAAATCACACACGTTTCTCACACATTTGAAGTCGGAACACTAGATCGATATTTGCCTTAATTAAAGAAGTATTGAATAAGTTGGATTTACTATCATATTAATGACTGACAAGTGTTTTAAATCAAAAGACTGTCTTCTAAAGCATGATAATCAATAACTAACATCACTCGTATAGACCTAGGGATAATCTTAGAACAAAAAAGAACAAAACTACACTTATAATTGCGAACCGATGGATGTTAATTCATTTAATTTCCAAGAAAACAAATTAATCAGACAAAAGTAATACCAAATGAAAAAATTAGTCGTCCTTGTCCAGCATCTCGTTTTCGAACTCATCACGATCAGCCGAGTCATCTTTATCAGTCTTGAGTGTTGGGCAAGGCATCACCATCTTCATAATGTACTTTTGAGATTACTAAATAGCAGAGGCGGATTCAGGATTTAAAATTTTTGAACGTAGTCATATTACAATTTACATTGTCTAATAGGGTATAAATTTAATCGGTTTGGTCTATTCGGGTTCGGTTCGGGTTATTCATCTTTGGAGTTAATATAAACAAATCGATCGAACAAAAAGATTATGTAATAATTATGATAACTTGAAAAAAGCATAAAAATTTAACTGGATTATGCATTTTGTACAAGAAAAAAGACTCGTTATCACTTTATAGTTAGATAATTAAGGCAAAAACTTATACTAATAAGCACTCTAAATATTAAGTGAGTTTACGGACTTTTTTCAATTTATATTTATCATAAAAGTTAACTCACTCGATATCATATACAATTGTCCTACTTTAGAGCAATATGACAAAAAAATAAACTTTTATCATTGATTAAAACAATAAATTATTCAAGGATTCTTTTTAAGCCTTTTATTTTGGTTCTGCAAATAGATTTTCAGAGTTGTGGTCCTATAGAAAACAATTATTTCTTTATCTATTGATAAATCAGGAAAGAGTTAGAAAAATGCAACAATGGAGATTAAGACGACATCGTTTCATCACTGACGTTCTTCTCATCATAACACTGATGTGACCTAATAGCAATAACCCTATTTATAATAAAAAGTTATGAAACCTATTGAGAAACTTATTCATATATATTTCTGAATTACATAGTAAATATAAAATTCTAAACAATTTAGGTTTTCACACTCCAATTTTGAATTATTAATAAATATGAATTTATTAGTAAAGTAGCCAATTTAGCAAGTTTTAATCCTTCTTGTAACATCAACTTTTCAGCAGAGGTGGCTCAGTGAGAGGTGGCTAGTAAAATTTTTGCTTTAGGCCCCCAAAATGTTGGGGCCCCAAAAACATTTTTAGTTGTGGATTTACTATCTTATTTTCGTTTAGACAATATTGAAATTTGTGGAAAAAAAGAAAACAAAAGTATCAAATCCTTATAAAGAAAGACTATAATATTTAGAACTTTGAATTAAGATACTCAAATCTTCATATTGATAAATAACATTATTTTACAATAAGAACCAACGTAATCAATTGTAAATACGTGGCTAACATCTTATTTACTTAAATTTTCTTACCAATGTGAAAATTAATATTATATTTGATAATATAACTACACTATAAACAAAAAGAAAGAAAGAAAAAAAGGAACCAATATAATATTATATACTATATTTTACAAGATAACTATACTATAGAAAAAAATCAAGGCCTAAATATATATATATATATATATATATATGTTCAAGTGTCCCATCTTCTTTATCAGTCTTGAGTGTTGGGCAAGGCATCACCATCTGCCAGTCAGATTGTGCTTTTGAGATTACTACATATTCATGAAAATTTTCAGTCAAATTTTCGAAATTAAATACGAAATAATATATCACGTGTACTATAAATAAAATCACATTTCTTGTTGCGCATATTATCTAACTGCTTTTGTAGATTTGATCTTTCTTCCATCAGGTCTTCTATGGTTTTCATGATCAAAGGCTTGACTATTGTTTGGTTATAATCATTGGATATATGAGATAGAGCATGAAGTTTCTTCTACTGGCACGCCATAACCTTTTGAATTTTTTGGGATAACATGCTCATTGCCTCTTTTTCATTCGAGCTTCCTCATTTAAACTCTTCCATATTCAATTGAGAGAGAGCTAAATACCAGTCAAAAAGAATTAGTAATTGAATAGAGTTTAAAAACGTACTCCGGCGTCTTCCATTTTCCGATGATCTAATGCAAGAATTATTTGACACTACTAACGCAAGAAAAAGAAACGTAAAAGATGAATTATGTTAAGTTATCATCTATACTCCTTAGATAGTCATAGTGAAGTTTTATTCTGGATATTTAGTATGAATTGTTTAAGCAATTCATATGAAGAAGAAGAAGTTCAGTAGAGAAGAATAAGAAGAAGGAACGAGAGAGAGAGAATCAGAGAGAGAGATAGAAGCAACACTTCAATGTAATTCTTATATTTTTCCAATCCTTAATCACATTACACTTATGAATATATATACTCATCTACCTAATTAAGCTTTAACTAACAAACTAAGATTAACAAACTTTTAACTCCTTAACAACCTTCTAACCAACTGACTGTGTAATGACAAAATTACCCATAACTTCTAATATTATTATTTCTCAACACTCCCCCTCAAGTTAGGTAGTGTAAATATGTTGTAAACTCCTAGCTTGGAGCTCAAATAGTTGTGTTGAACTCTGCACAACCCTTTTGTAAGCAGATCGGCTGGTTGGTCTTTGGTGTTGATGTATTTCGTAGTTATCAACCCTTGGATAATTTTCCCCCTTATAAAATGACAATTTATCTCAATGTGTTTAGTACGTTCGTGAAACACTGGATTATCAGCAATTTGTATAGCAGCCTTGCTATCACTGTATATATCAATCGGACAATTGAATTCTATTCCAATTTCTTTAAGTAACCCTTGTATCCATACTAATTCATCAACTGTAGCTGCAATACTTCTGTATTCAGCTTCAGCAGAGCTTCTTGATACAGTTGTTTGCTTCTTTGACTTCCACGAGATTAATGAGTTGCCAAGTTTAATCAAGTAACCAGTTACAGATCTTCTAGTATAGGGACATGCAGCCCAGTCCGCATCACAATAGGCCATGATATTGTTGTTATAATTGCTACTTAATAGGATACCTTGACCTGGTTGGTTTTTGATGTATCTAATAACTCTTAATGCTGCCTCCATGTGAGATTTCTTTGGTTGTTGAAGAAATTGACTTAGTGTTTGAACACTGAAGGATATATCTGGTCGAGTCATAGTTAGATAAAGTAGTTTTCCCACAAGTCTTTGATAAGCCTTCTGATCAACTAGTTGATCATTTTCAGAATAGTTTGTCTTGTTACAGTGTTCATCATACTCTTTTGTTGTAAGCTTGACGTTGGTGTCTAATGGAGTCACAACAGGTTTAGCATCTGACATTCCCATTGCTGATATGAGTTCTAATGCATATTTTCTTTGATGCATTAGTATCCCTTGCTTGGATCTGGCAAATTCTATGCCCAGAAAATACTTCAAATCTCCTAAGTCTTTCATTTTTGAATGCCTTCTGTAACACAGTCTTTGTTTCAACTATTAGTCTTAGACTATCCCCTGTTATTAACATGTCATCTACATAGACTAAAACAAGAACAATTCCTTCTGAAGTTTTCCTGATGAACAAGGAGTGATCAAATTTGCTTTGTTGAAACTGATTCTTTGTTAATGCTTCAGTTAACTTTGTATTCCATTATCTAGGAGCCTGTTTTAGCCATATAGGGATTTAATGAGTCTGCATACAGGTTTAGTTTTATTCTCCCCCTGACTCATAAATCCCTGTGGTAATTCCATAAAAATCTCATCATATAAGTCACTTTGAAGAAATGCATTATATACATCCATTTGATGTATTCCATTTTTTTGCAGCATCAATAGATAGAATTGTTCTAACTGTTTTCATTTTCACTAAAGGAGAAAAATTTTCTTGAAAATCAATACCTTGTTTTTGACTATATCCCTTTGCAACTAACCTTGCCTTAAACCTTTCAATTTCCCCTGTTGACTTGTATTTGATTTTATATATCCACTTACATCCAATAGGTAATTTTCCTTCAGGTAATGAGACAATATCCCAAGTATGATTCGTCTGTAAAGCCTCAATCTCATTTTTCATTGAGCTATCCATCTAGGATCTTTGGCAGCTTCTATATAAGATGAAGGTTCTGTCTCTGTAGACATAGCAGCTATATATGATTTATATGAAGATGAAATATGATCATAGGAAATGTACATTGATATAGCATATGGAACTTCTTGATGCACATTTAGAGATACAAAGTCTTTCATCCAGATTGGAGGATGTTTGCTTCTACTGGACTTTCTAAATTCTGACTTATCTGTGTTAATAATAGAAATGTCTTGAGTCTGATTATTTGTTTGATATTCTGTAGCTTGAAATAAACCTTGAGTTGTTTGTTGTGACATCTCTAGCACTGGTTCATCTTCTACTTGAACTATATCCTCCATTTGTACAGTAGGTTGTTCCATAGTTCTATTAGTAGGTGAATATGAGCTTTCAATATTGTTGTCATGTGTAGTAGGTAGACCTTGAAAATTTGACTGGTTTTGTGGCTGCCTGTGACATGAGTCTAAATACCAGCTATGTTGAACATGACCTGGTAACTGATTCAGAAATATTGGATGATTATTTGTTCTTTGATGTTTGAATGGGAACACATCCTCTTTGAATATCACATCCCTATTGACAAAGAATAATTTTTCTGTTAGATCATATAAAACATAACCCTTCTGTACTTTTGAATACCCTATATGAACTGCTACTTTTGTTCTAGTCATCAGCTTATCCTCTTGGTTTACAATTTTTGCATAACACAGACATCCAAGAACCTTTAGATGTTGATATGTAGGTTGCCTGTGATATAATCTTTCAAATGGAGTTTGGTCATTAATCACAGAACTTGGAACTCTATTTATAAGATACACAGTTGCTAACACACATTTACCCCAAAACTTGATTGGGATTTCAGCTTGAAGTCTAATTGCTCTTGTTACCTCTATTTTGTGTCTATGTTTTCTTTCTGCTACCCCATTCTGTTGGGGAGTATAAGCACAGGTATTTGATGAATAATTCCTAAGCCTTAATACAGACTATTGCATGAAGAATTTAGAAACTCAGTTCCATTGTCAGTTCTTACAACTCTTATATTCTTGTCAAACTGAGTTTTTATATAGGTAAAAAACAGTTGTAGAATAGTGCATACATCAGACTTTAACTTCAGTAAGAATACCCAAGTCATTCTAGAGAAGTCATCCACTATTGTTAAGAAGTACTTATTCCCATCATGAGTAGGAATTCTATACGGCCCCCATAGATCCATATGAATTAGAGCAAAACATTCAGATGTTTTTATACTACTTGTGGGAAATAAACTCCTTGTTTGTTTTGCACATGGACAGATTGTACATTTGTCTAGCTTGCTAGCTATCTTTTCTGGTTTTACATGAATGATCTTTTTCAGGACCTTAGTAGAAATATGGCCAAATCTCATATGCCATAATTCTACATCTATTATATTTGAACTTGGCTGATTATCTACACTTCTGGCAACTAACATCACATCTTCTTTCCTTATGCTGTCTGAGCAATCAAAGATGTATAAGCCACAATCTTCTCTACCAATCCCCTTCATATAATTTTGAAGCTATAATTTCAAAAGTGTAGTGGTTTCATGGTAAGAGACTAAACTTAAACCCCTCAAGTGTAAATTCTAGATCCACCGCTTAACAACAATGCACCCATCCTCTTGAAATCTTGGATCCGCCTCTGAACTGTCACGATCCAAATTCTAACAGGCTGTGATGGCGCCTATCGTGGAACTAGGCTACCCAACCATCACATAACTACTCATTTATTTTATTATAATAATTTAAAAATCAATAACGAAAAGCAAACAGAGTATAAAATAATTTCATTAAGTCTTTACGCCCCAATAATAATCTAACAGTCTAAACAACCTCCCAAGACTGGAGTCAACATGGTCACGAGCATCTAAGAAATAAAACTAAATCTGCTAATGTATTAAACAATGTCTATGAAATAAATACTAATACGAATAAAGGAAGGGAAATGGAGAAGCTGCGGACGCTGAACAGCTACCTCAAAATCCAAAAGCTGATGACAACGACTCGTACGACTACTGCACTGAAGCGGTACCTGGATCTGCATACAGGGGTGCGGGAGTAATGATGAGTACGCCAACTCAATAGTAATGAAAATAAATCACAGTCTAAAGTATATGAAAACACACAACACAAAACACCAATCCACAAAATAGTAAAACATCATGTCTCAATACAATATACATAAGTTCGAAAACAATCTCCAGAAAATCCTTTGAAACAAGTAAAATTTCTAATATTTCTCAGTAAAACTCTCAGTAAAATCAGTTTGAAAAATGAAGTGAATCATAGTAAAAAAACTCAGTAAAATATCATCGTAAAGCTGCCCCTCGGGCCATAATCATCACTCATATCATTTACCTCAGCACCTCACCATCACTCAGTATCAGCCCTGCGGGCAACCTCACAGTCACTCAGTATCAGCCCCGCGAGCAACCTCACAGTCACTCAGTATCAGCCCCGCGAGCAACCTCACTGTCACTCAGTATCAGCCCCGCGGGCAACTACAGTCACTCAGTATCAGCCCCGCGGGAAACCTCACAGTCATTCATCACTCGCACTCAGTAGGTACCTGCACTCACTAGGGGTGTGTACAGACTCCGGAGGGGCTCCTACAGCCCAAGCGCTATAACAAGCCACATCATGGCATAAATCACTCTCAGGCACTCGGCCTCTCTCATATCATAACATCCTCACAATATTGGCCCTCGGCCTCACTCAGTTAGAAACTCTCAACATGCCACTCAAGCCATAATTATACCGGGTTCTCGACCCAAAAACAGTATTTTATTTTCAAGAAATAATATCAAAATATTCTGAGTGTCAAAACAATTATCAAGAAAAAACTGAGTGAAAATCATAACATATCAAGTGAGGAAAATAGTAAAAACAGCCCCCAAGGGGTAAACAGATCGACACTAGGCCCCAAACATGGCTTATAGCCCAAGTCATATCAAAATATATCAATACTATTAAGCATAGACTTTAAAAATCGGTTTCGCAACTCAATAGTTGCCTAAAAAGGAATATATTTCCAAATTCCCAATCTTTGCATTCCAAAATCCGCGAAAGGATGCCAGGTCCGGGGTTTCATACCCTCAGGACACGATTTAAAGACATTACTTACCTCAAACTAGCCCGAAAAGCTACTCTGACCCGCTTGCCTCTCGTATCAACTTCTGAGTGCTCCAAATCTACCAAGTTCAGATTTTTATCATTAAATTATGCTTAAGGAATGAATTCCAATTGAAAAATACCAATTTTAGCTCAAACACCGAAATTAGCCAAAACCAGACCCCCGAGCCCGCGTCTCTGAACTTGACAAATTTTACACCAAAGTGTTCTTCATCATCTCACGAGTCCGTACATATAAAGAACGCTAAAATCGGAGTTCGTTTGACCCATCAAATCGACCCTAAAGGTCTCATAATCTCAAGCCCTAACTCCATCTTTTTCTACTGATTTTCATGAATTGAACACTGATATTTTGTTCCTTAATCACCTATAATCGATTTTTAGGGTCCAAAATCCTTACCTCAATGAAGAACAATGATTTCCTCAAGTTCTTTTCCCGTTCAACAATGGTGAAAAAGTGGGTATTGGTTGCGGAGGGTTTATTTAAAAACTGCCCAGGTATTTATTCATCGCGATCGCGGAGCACAAAACCCACTACCTCTCTCTTACTCTACGCGATCGCGGAATGACCCATGCGATCGCGAAGCTTTGCCTTCCACACCCACGCGACCGCGTCTCTCCCCACGCGACTGCACTGACCAAGACCTTCCTCTCCTCACCAACCCACTCTCCTCTACGCGATCGCGACCCTGGTCACGCGTTCGCGTAGCACAACTTCACAGACCCACGCGATCGCAACCTGACCCCTGCGATCGCGATTCACCAATTCCCCCAGGCCCAACTTACTCTATGCGATCGCGGACGAGTTCACGCGATCGCAGTGAACAAATCACTGCTGCTAAAACACTAGAAAAATAGCATTTACTCCAAGTCCAAAAGTGCCCGTTAACCATCCGAAATCAATCCCGAGCCCCTCGGGACCCCGACCAAATCTACCAACACAACATAAATGATCATTCAAACTTAGTTGCACTCTCGGAACACCAAAAATAACATCTAAACCCCAAAACCACGTCGGATTCAAGCCTAAGAACTTTGAAATTTCTAAAATCCACCGACGATGCCGAAACTATCCAAAACACATCTGATTGACCTGAAATTTTGCACACATATCCAAAATGACATTACGAACCTGTTCCAACTTCCGGAATTTCATTCCGACCCCGATATCCCATCTTCCACTGCCGAGCAGAAATCACCAAAAACTAAATTTCGCCAATTCAAGCCTAATTCTACACTGGACATCACAAAAATATTTCGAGCACACTCCTAAGTCCCAAATTACGTAACGAAGCTATCCGAGCCATAAAATACGCATTCAACTATATGGCTATTTTTAAAGATTAAATGACTAAATTCTCACTACAACCATTCTAAACCCGAGCCAACTAACTCTAACACATCATAAACAGTAATACCAACCTATGACAAGGCAATAACAACAATAATAATGTAAATTCTACGGAACGATCGACCGGGTCGTTACATGAACACATGTGACAAGTAAATGATTCCTATTCATCATTCATACGAGTGAGAAAACTTGCATGGGCAAAATTAACTTATGATCGTGCACTTGCAATACATGTCATGTAAGTATCCGTTGCCAACTTTCAATCATGAACAGTACCTTACAGTTACTCCCTCCTAGTGAAACCTCCAACTTTAATTTTTGTTTCACTGCACTATCTAGATGTATAGACTAGGGGCGGCAATACGCCCAAACCGCCCTTTTGCCACTCCTAATTGAGATGGAGCGTTTATCGCCTCAAGGTGAACTTGCACCATGCATGCAGTTTGGATTTTGTGACGAGGACGATGTCTATCATAGAGAAATCACTGATCATTAGGGATGAAAAACGGACAGGTCGGATAGGCGGATAATATGATTATCCATGACTTCTTGAATATGATCACTTTTGGGAGAATTCCTAGTCTCCCAAACTTGAAAAACTCCTAATTTGAGGCTTTACAAATGTAAAAGTTAAACTCATTAGCTATCCGTTGGTTATCCATTTTCTAAGTGGATAATATAATTCTTATCCATATTTGACCCGTTTTTAAACCGTTCATTATCCAACCCATTATTTAATGGATAATATGGGTGAATAACTCTTTTCTTTTAACCATTTTGCCACCACTAAAAAAGGAAGCCCGCTGCACTAAGCTCCCGCTATGCGCGGGCCACAAGGTTCTATCGTAATGCTAATGGAGAGAATATAATTGATGAAAGAGCAGATCATATATAAACACATGCATTAATTTACTTCAACCTTGCTGGCTGAGGATGCTGCTGCTTGCTCATCTTGATAAGGCTAGCCATTGGCCACTGGTCAGTAAGATTACGTACTCAGACAGTTACAAGTCCATCATCAGTACTTCCATCCACTCGATCAGTTTAAGTGCACAATCATAAGCTAAGACAAAAACTGCACTATCTAGATGTATAGACAAAGGTTTAAGACTCACCATTTACTAAGATGAGCAGAAAAGAATTGCATTAGGAGGAATTACATTAGGCACTAAAAAGGCCAATCTCAACGTTGGAGAACAAATTGTACTGATGATCACCCTTCTAAATGTAACTCTAGAAACACGGTACTTTACAGTTCTTACAAGTGGGCTAACTGGTGTCATTTCATTTGCACCATTCCGACGGGTTTAAACAGGCATGCGTTTTCCACGGTAGCGGTCAAAGAACTGCAGAAAAGAAAACAATCTCAGACAAAAGAAATTCAACAATAACAGCAGAGCATATATGTTTTCCATTTTCCATCTCCGCATCCCCGATTTCCTTTTATTACTTCTACACCATGGAGGCTGGTAATGGTAACAAGTGTAACAGGAGCAGAAGTGGAATTATTTTTCATTTGAGATATGCCGTTTTCAATTCACTTGAAATAAGACGTATTCTAGTTCTAGTAAATTAAGTGAGCACTCCATCTCCTGCAAAGCTACCTCAATGTAGGACCTCGTATATCTTTTCAACAGATTAGACATTCACAAGATTACTTAGCAAGAAACCAAATATATAGTATCATTTTTTTATCAATTCCGAAATACATATCATCCGCTACATCAATTCACCTGAATGTAGCAGTCTAACAACTGATTAACGAAAAAGGATATAGCTGTCTAACAATTAGATGAATTGTTTTATTCAATTTTCGGCATAGTAATGGATGACTGATAAAAGAATAGAGTAACTAAACACAACGTATCACATAACATTATAGGATTGAAGCAACGATAAACACCCTTGCAAAACCTTTAAAAGAAAAGGTTATGCAAGGGTATTAATCATTGCTTCAATCCTATTCTAGCAAAGCCTAAAGAAACTAGTTGCACTCTGTATTCTAGCACAGCCTTAATAAAAGAAATTGCATTCTAAAAATTGATCTATATAACTAATTGGGAAAACAACCAGTGGGCTCATCACTAATTGTTATTTGCTATCACGACAGAAGTGAAAAAGCTAGTAGTTGATTTCCTGCTTTTGAAATGGGGGGGGG
>ML262463.1:122912-167173 GCA_005239495.1 Nicotiana undulata
GGGGGGGGGGGGGGGGGGGGGGGAATGACAATTTCTTTCCATTCCTATTTCAGTTCCTTTTAGGATTCTAATAATTCTAGTGTAGCATAGGCGTATTATGACAAAACTTTGGACAGTTAAAAGTACTTCCTGGTTTCTCTGTGTCAATTCCAAGGATTACCTACTACACCATGAATCAACATATATTACTTCTTTCCTAATCTTAGTAACATAAATTCCAAAAATTCCTTCACTGCACAGAATATAACAAAGCTGATAGCAATGAAAAAGAGACAGGAAAAACATACCGATCTGACAAAAGGCTGCTGAAAGATCCAGCCTATAATAGGTATCTTTTGCAGGAAAACTGCCAGTGTTGGCCAGAAACCACTGTCCAAAACTATTTATTAGCACCCCGAGATGAAAGTAAAAGGATTGAAGCTGAAGGACCATTATGAACCCAATTTACCTGAAGAGTACGACAAATCCATAGGCCTCAAGAATCATTCCCAGTATAGGCCAACCAATGACAACAAAGAAAAATCCAGCACCAAATGAAATGGTTCCCTGTGGAACAAGCAAAACAAGTATGCAAGATAGCTAAGCATAATAACAAATATAAGCACAAATGATATACACCAGATCATCAATATGAGGAGTAAGATGAAAGGAGGGAGGAGAAAAGCAGGAAAGAAGACACATAAAAGAAAGTAAACCTTGTAATTACTACGTTTCATAAAAAACTGCAATGATGACTTGAGACCAATGGTTAGTGCCACCCCTGAGATGAAGAGTATCTGATTCAGTAAAATAACACTATGTCAACCGGCAGAAAAGTAAGGTAAGCTGGCAAAAGAAATTCAAGAAAAACCAGAGAAATATTATTATAATGGAAAGACATTAAACTTACATTGCCCATGGCAATTAGTCCCTTGTCGAAAAAGAAAACAATCCCAAGGAATGAGAAAAACACTCCAAATCCCGTCAATCCTAGCCCAATCTCTGTTTCAACAAGAATCCCAAGCTTAACAGACATAATATAACAAATAGCGGTGCTGAATGCTTAATTTTTTTAATCTTTCAAGCTAGAATAAGCGGCACACATATAAATATCTGGTAAAAGAAACACTATCACAAAAATGCTCATTGTCCGCAAACCAAAATAGGAGGTAGAAATCCATAAGACGCTATCATTAGGAAAATGTGATGTGATGATCGAACAAACTATATACAAAATGAATATTCATGCTTCCTGAATGCTGAAACAGGTACGCTTTAAGGTTCAGCGTTACATAAACTGAAATCTAAACCATCTACATAATCTGTATTACTATCCCAAATCCCAATTACAGGCTAGACCATAAAGATTTAACTTGGTCAGAGTTTACCAAAACAGATATGCAATATAAATTTACATCTTTTCTTGCATACCGCAGCCCAAATCAAACCCTAACTAGAACCCCCAACCTCAAGGTTGGAAATGGAAGCTCCTTTTCTTTAGACTATCCATCACTTCACCACATTCTACCTCAATAAAGCTAATCTTCAACGCACATGAACAATGGATTGCTAAAGGAAATAACTCAAAATTAGAGCAACATTAGATTAGTAATCAACTGAATGACTTACTTTTCCGATCATTCATTTCGAAGGACAACATTTTTCACCAATTCAGATAAAGCCAAATCCAAGTGACACCTACAATGCAGAAAACATCACCAACGTAATCAGTAACAACTGTTATGAATCAAATAGAAAAAATATACAACGAGAAAAGTGCTCGAATGAGTCAATATCATTAAATTTAATATAAAGCAACTCTGCTCGGCGTACCAATAGAATATTTTATCAAACCTAACAAATTAACTCTATTAAAATCGCACTTTCACAAAAAAACTCGTGAATCAGCAATACTATGCTAATGAACACATAGAGAGAAATCAGAGTCGGATCAAGCATAGAAGCAGACCAGCAGTGAGACGTGAGTGCACGCATGAACTCACCGTCTCGGACCTAAGTAATGCATGAAATATCAAAAAATTTAAATATACATATACGTAACTATATTAGATTATGCATTCGCTGGATTCAAACTCTAGATCGGTGTTCGAGAAAAAGAGAACGTACGAAATGGAGTGATGAGCGATATGATTGAAGCAACAAAAAGGAGCTGAAGTGCTGAATCTGAGAGCTTAGAGGTGTAGAATTTAGAAATGGGAAGTTTACGGTGTCGTTTGGGTGTGAAGCAAGCTAATACTATTGGCGTGATGGCGTCAATTGGAGCAGTATTTCCCCCTTTTTAAGTGATAAGGATGTGAAGTAGTTATTATTAGTTATTACCCGATTTTAATAGAGTTGATTAAGCCCAGTTGACTCATGGGCTGTCAAGCAGTTAGCACTTTGTAATAAGTTACACATAAAGAAGAATTAACTAAATAGCCATTTAATCTGCCGCTTAAACTAAAAATAACCAGCATTCTATACTATAGGCTTAATCCATATATAATATCAGTGGAGGATACACGTGGTGGCAACCGTGTTTAACTGAACCCGCTTCATCAAAAAATAATATTGTGTATATGTATAAATTAGGATTAAAATTGCGTAAATTTCGTATAAATATTTTATTTGAACCCACTTGACAACTACTATTTTACGACTAAAGTTATGTACTTCTAAGATTGAACTCGCTTGCACAAAATTATGGGTCCGCCACTGTATAATATGTGTATAACCATATATAATCAGTGCATTACTTATGTATACAACCAGCTAAAAAAAGTAATCAATTAACTCGTCTAGTTATTTATGTAAAGATCCCAAATATTTACAATTTGTACATGGCTACACATAAAAATGCATATATTAGATTTCTACAGATTATTTATTTTGGGTGGGGCGACTATCTAGATTAGTTTCTCTTTTGCAACGGGTTTAAGGCCCAATCTAACACTTGGTTATGCCTTTATTTTTGGGATTTTTATACAATAGTCGGCTTGATTTACTGTTTATTTTGTTTTAGTAGCTATACATAGAATATATATTGATTATATACGGTTATACATATACCACACATGAATTATACATATATTATGCTTCTGATTATTTTAAATTTAAGTGATTGAATGAATAGTTATTGAGGTTAATATTTTTTTTCAAGTTATAAAACACTAATGGCCATTTAGTCATTATTTTACTTGTAATACTACATATTACACTCACGTAAGCAAGCCACCTAAAGCTCTTAATTAGCTCATGATTAATTTAAGTGAAAACATGTCATGATTAACTAAGCCACATGTACTAAAACAAAGAACAAGTCTAATATTGCATTAGTATATGAGTTTAAGTTTTTATCCTTTGACGGAGTGAATCATTTTTAGGTTGATGTGGTGTAAACTTTCTAGTTTCATGTAAAATTTCTCCAAAGGTAAATATAATCACTAAGAACAAACACAGATTTAAATTAACTCAATAAATCTAGGTGAATCTTGCAACCCCATGGTAGGTGCAAACGCACACTTTATAATACAGTCAGACCTCTCTATAATTACATCGTTTTATAACAGTCATTCACTATAAAAGCCAAGTTGTTTATGGAACCAATTTCATGCTATGTTATAATATATGTTCTCTATAACAACATAATCAAAAAATTCGGAATAAATAAGGCTGTTATAAAGAGGTTTGAGTGTATATAGCATAAGAAATTAAACAAGCTTATTGCAATGACTGGAAAACTTTGCTATTGCAAAGAAAAGAAACTAAGTTACAAAGTCATAATTATTTTGTCTTAGTTTATTGCTATTTCTCCCCTCCACAAATTTTATGCTCATGGTTTTGTTGTGAAACTTTCTAGTTTCACATGCAGTCTCTTATAGAACAACATATATTACATAATATCCCTAAAGAGAACCTGTATATATAGTAAATCAAGAAAGACCATGCTCCAATTGTTTCATCTCTTCCTTGAAAACAGGCATGGCTTCTTCTTGAAGACAAACCAAAACTTTGAAACCATCTTTCTTACCTTCAGTAGCAGAAGAATAAGGCAAGAAAAAGCAAGGTTCAACACTACCAACTAAGTGCCTAGACAGAGGGAAAACAGTCACAGGACCTCCCCATCCAAAATCAACTGTCTCGTGGCCTACGTGCCGCCAATCTGTAAATGCACTCACCCTATTCCCTGCTGTAATCCCTTCATCATAATGCAGCTCCTGGAAATCAATTAACGAACGAACATACTCATCTGTGATGATACTCTTGCTCTTCTTGATCGCGTCTGCTGTTTTCCAGATTGGTTGATTGATGAGGTCTTTTGCAAGGAGCTGAACGTATATTGGCACACAACCATTGCCCCAGTAGCCTGCTGGCAATGCTGGCTTCACTGTTCTTCTGATATTGGTTAGATAAGCATACTTCACTATCTCATCACCTGGGATTTTAGAAGCTTTTGCCCTATTTCACAAGTATTAACAGATCAGTCCCTAGCCTAGATAATTAATACATGACAAATATTATTACCAATTCCTTCAAACGATACCATTTATCTGCATATAATTGACATTAAGGGAATCCCTGCCAAGATCAGTTACCGATTATTATGTCAAGGGTCTGTAATTACTGTTTTTGGTCTAAAATTTCTGGTGATATGTACAAAATGACAAAGATACAACAACAACAACAAATTCAGTATGTTCCCAGCAGGTGGGGTCTGGGGAGGGTAGTCTGTACGCAGACCTTAGCCCTACCTAATGCAAATAGAGAGGCTATTACACGCTCGGCTCAGGAAGGGAAAATGACAACGATAAAAGAGGCAAAAATAAAGGAAAAATCTTCAAGAATTTGAGATGACCGTAAAATGCTAGAGTATTTGATGTTATTTCATCTATAGTCATTTAATCAAATTACTAAGCTGATTGAGGAGTAATCATAAACCTATTATAACCATCTTTCTAAATTCTAACTTGATCATTTATACTTCCCAAAGCTCATATTAGCAGCTTTCATCTATGGCGGCGGCAGGATAATCGGGGTTAAAAAAAGGAAAAATTTAAAAGGGTTGTAGCTAGTAGGAATAGAACACCTTGCAAAAGTTTTGAACTCCTTGACCCCTAAGTTATGCTTTTAGGCTGTGTCAAAGGAGTTCAAAACATAATATATAAAGGTAAAAGATTGTGCCCGCAAAGGGGTTCCGCCCCCGAGGACAGTGATTAATCTTCCTGAATTTCATGACAAATAAAAAATCCCAGAAAAATTAAATATTCTAAACAAGTTGGTATTAAGGGAAAAAGACATACTTTGCTCGCCAGATAAAAGCTCCTAGAGCTTCAAAAGTTGTAAAATTTAAACCGGACTGCTCATGAAGAAACCCCTTAAGCCGATCCAACCACTCATCCTTCACCTCAAAGCACTCTCGAACCGCTGGTTTACCTGACTCCAAGTACGGCACAAAGTCCCTATCCAAACTGAAAAACTCGTGAACCGGGAACTCAACTCGCGGTGGGTTCCTCGGTCCAAGCAAACTCGACCGGTTCCAGACCGGTTCAACCTTCATCCCATTTCCACCACGAGCAATCTCCGCCATAGCATGAAAAAACAGCGTGGATCCCATACCATCACACATCGCATGGTGAACCGCCGTTCCGAAAACCCACCCGCCACACTTAAACCGGGTCAGCTGCAGAATCAAAGGTCGGTTCAATGCCTCGTCATCTCTCGGGTCGGGTACCAACTTCTCAGCAAATTCATAATCTGGATCATCCAGGTAGTTAATAGAGGCCAAGGTACAATCAACTGTGGACAGAATTACAGGAATGCCATTCCCTACTTGACAGTAAAGTTCTAGGCGGTTGTCAGACGGACGACGACGGAGACAGCCGGTGAATTGGTAGTAAGGGACGAGAGCGGCGGAGAGAGAGGAAGTGACAACTTCATATGGGTCCGCTTGGTTTGTGTGGTTGACGTAGACACGGAGGTATCGGAAAGTGAGATTGAGGTTGCGGTCGGTATCAAGGTGGGAGAGAGGGAGGACATGATTTTCCGCGAACGGCGGCTTGGAAGGGAAGATCGTGGTGGTTTCGTTGATAGTTACTTCCATTTTTGCCGGTGGTTATGATCGGAGAATGGTTGCTGGTTTTTTGTTTATATATGAAAATAAAAGAATTAAAATAAAGATGGTAGGTGGCTAAAAGTGGAAAGAAGTCAACTGCCAACTACCAAGTAGCAGATGTTTTTTTAGTGTTTGATTGGTAAGTAAAAATATTTTAAGAAAAATATATACTATAAAAACTGATAATAATATCAGTCAATGAAGATTATTTTGATGAATTTCTTGAGTACTAGAGATTAATAATAATATTTAAATTTTAATTGATGCAAGAAATAAGAAGAATAAATGAATAAGAAGAGAAGTAACGGTTTTAATTGGTTAATGGATTGTATCCTTATATCCATCAACAACAACAACAATAAAGTAGTAAAATTCTATCAGTAGGGTCTGGGGAGAGTGGTGTATACGCACACCTTACCCCTACTCCGGAAAGGGTAAAGAGGTTGTTTCCGGAAGACCCTCGACTCAAAAATAATAGATTTATGACAACAAAATTCGAAGACGATAAAACAAATGAATAAGCTCTTGGCCATAGAATTTGACTTTATTTTTCTAATATTTTTTAAAAATATTGTTTGTTTATAAAATATGATCACGTTTTGAAAATATTTTCTTTCTAAAAGCTGGTTTATGGCAATTTTGAGTGAAATTTTTTCTGCTACTCAAAAAAGAATTAATTTTTCTTCAAATAAAATTCATATTCAAACACAATTTAAATTTTCAAAATTTATTTTTTAACATAATTTTTTATCAAATCTATATCTGAACGCTAGCTAAGAAGAAAGCAGAAGACTTCAAATAGAAATTGCGTATAATTAGGAGTAAAAGAACTTTCTTTTGTTTGTTTTTTAACGCCGTCACCAATGACGTTTTGCTTCAAAAGTGATTGGTCTTGGTCTCTAATATGGAAACGGAGAAGTCTTGGTCTCTCTACTCATCCAATCAAAAAAGAAGAAAAAGGAATAAAATTAAGAAAATAACAATAATAGACGAAAAGGGTATTATGGGAACAAACATGGTAAATTTTCAGTAAATGGCCAAAGGAAACTACTGACTTCTTTCAAGTTTTGATCTAAAAGGAAACAAAATAAGACTTCTCTTCTCCGCTTTGATAATTATTATCAAACTCATATAATTACCTAGTACATCCACAAGTAATTTTTAATTACAACGCGAATCAATGCACCTAACTAGTACCTTTGTTTTATTATCACTTGTACTTTTTTACTAATTAGTCTGCGCGCGTTACGCGTGTATCATATATTAATAAATATAAATTTTTTAAAATCACATTGTCAGATAGTATATTAAAATGAATTTAAGTTATAAAATAAAGTTTCTAAAATTGATTAATGTTAAAACAACAAAAATAAGATAAAAGAAAAAATAAGTAAATTGTATTGCTATGAAAAAAATATTTTCCTAGAATAGTCATTAGAAAAGGGAGACAATACTGTAAACTTTTGAATATTATATTCTTATCAAATAAAATGTTATATTCTATTTAAGTTGTAATTATTTAATTATGAAATAACTCAACTTTCATAATTTCGTATAAACATTTATATTTATGGACTAATCTCCAACAATGGATGTTAGTACATTCCGTAATCACCAAGTATTCTTTATGAGACTAAGTTGGTGTCGGCATGGACTAATCTTTCAATGGACTAATCAATATTCTTAGTCGTATTTTTTTTTTGTTTGTTACATCCTTTTTTCAATATGAAATAATTTTTTTAAGTTTTTTGTAATAAGAAAAGAATTTATATTAGGTAAAATCTTAGTCGATTTATTTACGGCAAAGGTCCAAATATATCTCTATATTTTCAAAAATGATCTAATAATATCCCTCGTTATATTATTGGATTATCTATACCCCTACCGTTATACTTTGGGTTCAAAGATACCCTTCATTTAAACGGAAGGACACATGTCATCCTCCTGTTGGTCAATTCTAAATATCTCCTAATTAATTAAAAAATACTGAAATAACTACCAAATCAATTACATCAAGAGAGGAATAAAACTTACTTTAAACTATAAATTATTTATGCCTATCTTGTCAGAGTTGGAATCATAATGATTCCTGTAGCGAACTCTTTAAAAGATGTGTTTTATTTATGAGTGAATTACAATATACAGAGATACAATGCCATATTTTAAAGTTACTATCTTCATCAATGAACAAAAAACGGATAAAATAGAATAGAATCAATTGAAATTAATAAAAATTAATAACATAGGATCTATTTAAAAAAGTAGAAGAACTAATCGAAATAGTTAATCACCCAACTGCTTAAACTAAAAATAGCAGTAAACATATAATATATGCATAACTTATATATTACATGTGTATAATTGTATATAATTAATGTATAATTTATGCATATGACTAGAAAAACAATAGAGAACTAATAATACATTTTTCTAGGGATTTGCTAAATTTTGCTCTTTATTCTTCAGCAATCCTCATAGATTTTGATTAATAGCCCGTTTGGCCAAACTTCTAAAATCAACTTATTTTGAGAAGTGTTTTTCTCAAAACTACTTTTTAAAAATTCTTTTGGTGAGAAGTAATTTGTGTTTGGCTAATTAATTTGAAAAGCACGTTTAAGTAGTAATTAGTGTTTGACCAAGCTTTTGCAAATTGCTTCTAAGTGTATTTTTCTCAAAAGTGTTTCTCAGAAAAGTGCTTTTGGAGATAAACTATTTTTTTCTGCTTCTCCAAAACTGATTCTGCTTCTCCTCAAAAACACTTTTTTCCTTCCAAAAACTTGGTCAAACACCTCAATTTTTGGCCAAAAGTGCTTTTGACCAAAAAAAGTACTTTTGGCCCCAAAAAAAGCTTCGTCAAACAAGCTATAATACTCCTTAAAAAAAAGTTTATGGAAAATGTAGAATAATAAATTTATAGAAGTGTTTGACTTCTCTTTCTCCGGATGATTATTGCAAATAAGTTCAAGTCACATTAAATTATGAAATTCAAATAAACGGAAAAGAGATAAGATTTTTACAAACCAAAAACCCAAGTGGAATCTCTGTTTACATCAGCGGGATATTTACAATTTGACACATTAATTCCAAACAAACTATTTGGGACCTTATGTCGAAAGCAATAAATTAGAATCATTCAACTTTCCATGTTGAAACACATATAATAATTACATGAGGTAAGTTTTTTAATTCCACGTTCTCTATGTCTTTTTTAGTTTAAATTTTTAAAATTGATTTTAAAGGTCTAAATAATGCAAAAATGGAAAGATTTAATAAACTAAATTTTATTTGATTTCAAAGTCCTAAATAGTAGGATATTTATTAAATGACAATATTGTCCGATGTAAAATCTAGTTTTAAGGGGTATAAAAGTCGAACGACATTTCGCTAAGAGTCTTCGTGCTTTTAATATAGTATAGATTATAAACAGTAAATAGTATAATGGAGAAGATGAATCTGTCACCTTTACTAATTGGCGGAGTCCGATACCTAAGTGTGATCTTTTCGACTCAAGGAAAAAAAAATTAGTGACCAAACTATATATAGCGCTCTTTTAAATGGCGTTATACCTTAACGTTCGTTTTGGACGTTAAGCTATAGCGCTTTTGAAAAAAACGTTATATGTATAACGCCTTTCATAAAGGCACTATGTCTGACTTTGACAAGACTGGCAGGTATAGCGCCTTTATAAAAGGCGCTATACGTATTTTGTAGGCCCACCAATAACTCTTATGCACTTAACTGACATAACAATAATTTTTCTTCTTGTTAAATTCTCAAGTATTTTGTCATAATGTCTAAAGAGCGAAAAGTAAGGGTTTCATTATATTGAGGGAGGGGTGAGGGGTGAGGTTGTGATGACGAATAACTCAGTGTGAGCTATAGTTTATCTCCACAATGCCGTATTAAGTTGCCACTTACAATGGAGTACGATAGACTGGTATCCTTGTTGTGTAAATAAATGAGTGTGAGCAAACGTTCGGTGAACCTTAAAGTAACCGGAAGATATATGTATTCTGTCACTCCGCAAGGGGTTGCTTGTTACTCTAAGTTTAACATCGAGGATGATGAAACTTTGAGTGATTTTTTGAGGACTCCGGATGAATACCGGGAATTTCTTTGATAAAAATGTTGGAAATGTACGTGAAGGTTGAAGACGTTCGCAATAATGAGGTTGCGCAAAGCAGGGATAACCCTCAGTCATCGGGTGGTTATTCTGGAGCAGTTTTTGCCGAACAGGTTCCGGTTGAAAGAGTTTGGTCTGATTTAAACTTATCTCGACGGGCGAATGAGGAGCGAGGAAATAATTTCTCTCCTACTTTACATAATCCACAAGATGAGTGGTAAACTTCAGATTTCCTTTTTGTTACGATATTTATCTTTGTTGTATTGAATTGTATTAACACTCATATTTCACAGGGGGCACCGATCATATATGAATTTTACAAATTATGAACCCACGCCCAGTTGGAATATGCGTAGTTCTTGTGTGTTGGATCATGGTGGTCCATCCGGGAGCCATCACCAATAAGATAATGTCCATCATGAAATGTCAACATATTAGACTTGTAAGTGAAGTGATATAACTATATGTAAAGTATTTATCAATTTGAGTAGCTTATTATTCTGTTGTTTGTGCAGTGAAAACGAGCAAGTTGAACCACCTGTCCTGTCTCAATTGCCCGAATATGACATAATTAATCGGGATCTGGCAGATGCAAAGAGTCAAAAAGAGAACAGTGAATATGATAACAATACCGATGAGTCCGAAGATGACGAGGGAGCATGCTCTCCCCCCCCGTTAGACCAAGAGTGTAAGAGTCCCAAGTGTTGTTAAGCAACCTTTGTGTTTTTGTGTCCGCAGGTTACAGGAAAAGAGACTTACTAGGAATTTTGATAACCTCGTACACCTTTATTTAATTTTGTTTTTGTAAAAGATCTTATTTTTTGTTACTTCTGCTTTGGTCTCTTTAGGTCAACCAACTATTCATATATTAATTTGAGTAGAGTTAAGGTCTGCATACACATTACCCTTCGAGACCTCACATGTGGGATCTCACTGGGTTGTTGTTATTGTAATGAAGAGACAATTCCTGCACTGAATTAGACTTGGTTTAGGCGTACTAAAAAGATACTAGGAACAATTTTAATGTAATTTTCTTAAATTTTTATAACCTAATATAATTCTGAATCTTACCTTAAAATTCAACCTTAAATCAAAGGTTGAAATTTCAAATGAATTAAATCAAACGTGTTCCTCGTTTACTCAAAGGGACAAGTAACTATGGAAAAGTAAACGTAACATATTAACCCTATGAATACAGAACAAAAGAAAATGTACATGCACCAATCACATCATTTATTTTTCCACAATTAACTAAAAATTTATATATTTAATTATGGAGACTTTCATGCAGTGGCGGAGTCACATTCAACCGAGGGGTGTCGATCGACACCCCTTCATCCAAAAGCTACACTGTATTACTAGATAAATTTTTTCGTATTATGTTTATTTACTATATGTTGACTCCCCTTAGCTTTTCGGTGTATTTTATATTTATATTTTTTGATACCCCTTGGTAAAAATTCTGGTTCCGCCACTACTTTCATGGCATGACAATTGTCTATAAATACTGCACTAAACTTAGTAGCAATAGAATCATCAAAGTTTTCCTCATTCAATTCATTTTCATAAACCCTACTTGTTTTTTCTCTTATTATTCCTTTTAATTAACACACAAAAAAAAATGCCTACTACAGTCTCAGTTCTTTCAAACATCACAGACTTTGTAGTAAATGAAGGGCATGGAGTAAAAGGTCTTTCAGAAATGGGACTTCAAACATTACCTAAGCAATATATTCAGCCAATCGAAGAACGAATTACTCCTTCCACTGTAATTCTTGATGATCAAATTCCAGTCATTGATATGTCCAATTGGGATAATGACACAAAATTAATTGGTGAAAAAATCTGTAATGCAGCTGAGAAATGGGGTTTTTTTCAAATTATAAATCATGATATTTCCCTTTGTGTTCTTGAATCTGTTAAAGAAGCAACTTATAGATTTTTTAGACAGACAGCAGAGGAGAAAAATAAGCATTCAAAGGAAAATTCATGGAGTAATAACGTGAGATATGGAACTAGTTTTACTCCCAAAGCAGAAAAGGCATTGGAATGGAAAGATTATTTGAGCCTTTTTTATGTTTCAGATGAAGAAGCTGCTGCTCTTTGGCCTTCTGCTCTCAGGTTTGCAACATTCGACATTTCCTTAATTTCTCCTAAATTTAGCCAAAAATAAATACATAAAAAAAAAAGAATGTAAATAATTTTACGTTGTCATTTTAACTTATGATAGCATGTTAATTACCATTATTTAGGGGCGGTCAGAGGGTGAAGCCACTAAAGCGGACTTTAGGCCTCAGAAATTTAGGGGAGCCAAAATTATTTTTCTAATTCCTACTTGATGTCCGATATTTGATTTGGAGCCTTGGCTAATTCGAATTCGTATGGTGTAAAGTTCATTAAAGTAGGAATGGCACTCTTTAGAAAGAGCTTTTTTCATTCCCGGGACTCAAACCAAATACCTCCGATTATGGAAGGAAATATTCTATCCATCCCATTGTAACTCTTCTAGTGAGGTCCCAAATTTTTTTATTTAGAAAATATTAAGTATTTCAAAGTAGAAAAGTACAATATTTTATTAAAAAAAGATTACATTTATAAGTAGAAAAAATAGATACACATTTAAACTCCATTTTTTTTTGTTTTTCCTTTTCCTTAGATTTTCAGTATTGCAACAAGTATATTGGAATATAAAACATTATTCTGAATAAAATTATCAACTACTTGAATCGACTTTTATTACTTAAGATCAATAATGTTACCAGAGAAATTAAATGATTTATGCAAAATATTATAAAAAAATTTATTCTGAAAAAGGTAGAAAAATCTACTTCAAATAAAAATATATAGGATCTTTTTTTTATTTTATTTTTTAAAATGAGGTCTCCCATTAAAGTTTGGCTTTAGGCCACCATACTTATTGAGCCGCTCTTGTTAACATTTATATAAGGTTATCAATTATCAGTGGTGAAGCCACATGGTCATAAGTGTGGTCAATTGACTAGCTTTCATCCGAAAATTATACTGTGTATTTAGATACTTTTTAAAAGTATATAACACATTGAACACAATTTGTTAAAAAAGAAATTCAATTCTTTTAAATTTAAACACTCTTAAAAACATTTTTATTTTCGCCACTGCTAATTATTACTACTAATAGACTAATAGTTATCATACAAAATTTGCTTATAATTACCTCAAAAGTGAACCGATTCTGTAAACACTATTATTTACATCATATGATATAAAACTTAAACTTTATTATAGCAGCAGACTTTCTCAAGTCTATTTCATGAGTGGTGTCTAGGGTTGGGCATATTTCGGTTGGAATCGAAAAAACCGATCGAATCGAATTTTTTTTAATTTCGGTTTCGGTTTTTCAGTTTGTTCGGTCGGTTTCGGTTTAAAATTTCAGTTTTTCGGTTCGATTTTTGGTTTTTAAGATTTTTAATTCGGTTAACCGAAAAACCGAATTATTTGTATAGGTTCTTTAAGTTATATATATGCTAAGCCCATAGATAATAAATTAATATTATTTGGTCCAATCTATCAAAGATTCAATCCAATTAAGTAAGTCCATCAACTTCCCAATCTTAAAGACTTTCACTCTATTAAAACTTCCATAGCGTATATGATAAATACCGGGAGGATTTTACACAGAGTTGTAATTTACACTATGTTTGAATTTTATGATCCATAATAGTGTCCAAAGTTTAGTCCATCTTTTTTAATAAACACAATATTTTCAACAATTTCAAAGTTTTGGAAAAAAATAACAAATTCATCGGTCCTATTATTACATAGAAGGAGCCCAATATGATAATGTTCAAACCGAAAACCGAACCAAAATTAGAAAAACCGAACTGAACCGAACTTATTTCAGTTCGATTTCGATTACTACTTTACAAAACCGAAAACTGAATAACCGAACCAAATTTCTTCAGATCGAACCAAACCGACCGAACGCTCCCCTAGTGGTGTCGGTGACTGAATTTTTCGATGTGTTATAGTCAAGTATGATGTAGACACGTTTTCCTGCTGCCTCCACATATTATCAACAGGGAAATACTTTTGTGTTGTTGTTGTTGGAAATACTTTTGAGTTTACTTTACTTATTTATGTATTTATAATCGTCTTACGTTTGATAACACATAAGATATCAATAAATATTTAAAGTTTCTAATTCTTACTTCAGTCATAAAATATATTAGTACATGGTTTTTTCTTTTTATATATGATAAACCTCCGGATTCAATTAGATGACACACTTTTTCTATTAATCTGTTTTAAAGAAAATGACACATAATCATAATTGAAATAATTCAACTTTAAATTTTTCATTTATCGATTTTATCATTAATGAGAAGTTTTATAACCATTAAAATATCATGGCCCCTTAAGCTTTTAATACCATAAATTTCAAAAGTCTTTTTTCCTTTTTCTTGCTATCAGGACCGAGGGTTTATCGAAAAGTCTCTCTGACCCTTAGCTTCCACGGTAGGGGTAAGGCTGCGTACATCATACCCTCCCCAGACCTAACGAGTGGGATTATACTGGGTGGTTGTTGTTGTCCGTACCAAATCAAACTACCGTATCTAAATTGAAACGGCATAACTACTAATGTTTTCATATTTTTTATTTCAGGGAGGAAGCTTTGGACTTCTTGAGAAATTCTGAAATTGTGATCAAGAAACTGTTGGAGGCACTTATGAAAGGACTAAACGTAAAAGAAATAGACGAAACTAAAGAATCACTTCTAATGGGTTCAAAGAGAATTAACGTTAATTACTATCCAAAATGCCCTAATCCCGAATTAACAGTTGGAGTAGGTCGTCACTCTGATGTTTCAACATTAACAATACTTCTTCAGGATAATATAGGAGGACTTTACGTGAAAAAACTCGACACTGAAACTTGGGTTCACGTCCCACCAATCGAAGGAGCTCTGGTAATTAACATCGGTGATGCTCTTCAAATAATGAGCAATGGACGATACAAGAGTATTGAGCATCGAGTTATGGCTAATGGCAGCAAAAATAGGATTTCTGTGCCAATTTTTGTGAACCCTAAACCTAGTGATGTAATTGGTCCTTTGGCTGAAGTGTTAGAAAATGGAGAGGAGCCAATTTACAAACAAGTTCTTTACTCAGATTATGTCAAGCATTTCTTTAGGAAAGCTCATGATGGGAAAGACACTGTTGATTTTGCTAAAATCAACAAGTAGAAATTAGTGGATCTGCTCCAAGAATAATTAACAAGTGCTTATATTAAGCTAATGTATTTTTTGTCACGACTACTCAGCAACAATAATAACAATTATGGTTGAGTTTTAAAATAAGAGCATAAGCAACGAAAATTGATGAGTAAAATAATGGAGCACAATAAAAAATTTAATTAGAATGATTTATTTGTATCAATATATTTTATTATAATAACAAAAATTCAAAAGTATATTTACACAATGATAATGAAAGAGAATAAAAGCTTTTAAAGGATATATTCCATGCATATAATACAAAAAAATTATTATTTAAAATAGAGGTACTTTTATGAAATACACACACATAGATATATATATATGCTTGAAAACTTTACTTTATTATTTTGTTCCAAAAATACATATGCCTGGAAACTATTTTTTCCTTTTATTTTATAAATAAGATTCATTTATTCTATATACAAGTAAAAAGAAAAAAATATAATATTAAAAAGTATTAAAAATAAATATTAAAATAGGTATTTGGCCATCGAATGTTTGTCTAGTTGAGTGATAGAAATAGTTAACTGACTTTCTGATACATACAAACGAAAACTTTATTAGATAATTTCGGAAAGTTCTTTTAGTTAAAAAGAAATTTATTAAAAACACTTACTAAAAGTCATTACAAAGTGTGATCTTTTCTAGGACACATAGTTCCTAGCTTGTCCCTTTTGAAAATAAAAATAACAAAAGTAGGTGAAGCAACATAAGTAATTAGGCTCCTAAACACAACTAAGTTGCATTCTTGGCTAATTGGCCCGCCACTTCATTTGCTTCTCTAAATATATGCTTCAATGGCGGGTTATCAGCCTCATTCAATAGAAACCCGCAATCATCCATTAAATCTTTGATGAAGGCCAGCATTGCTAATAAACATATTTATAAGCTGTTTTCAATCAGTTTCGATAACACGAGGAAGAAGATTTCTTTCCTTTGCAATTTTTGGACCTTGAAGGAGCGCTAGTGCTTCTATATAGATGTTTGTGGCATGTGATAATTGATATTCCCATGTTAAACCCCAAAATCCAGTTTTTATTACTATCTCTGAATACTCCCACTATTCCTCCCTTACTCGGATACCCAAGAAGGAACCATCAGTATTAAACTTATAGTATCCTAGGTCTTGAGGTTCCCATTAGGACATTTTTGATGGCCGACAAATTTTTAAACCATTCGTGTACGGGGGTCTGGATGCATGTAATTGATATGGATTATAGCACACGAACATAGAGAATCGGACCGCGGAATTTCATTTTTATACCCTAAAATGTCAAAAAATGGGTAACGGTTGTCCCGAGGCAGTGATTATTGTTCCTTAGCTCTTTTTTATGGTGCGGAAATTTTTTTGATGGCACTATTCCTAAAACGCCAAAAATTGAGGAACGGTCAAGGCGACTGTTGTTCCTTATGTTATTTTTTATGGTCCAACAAAAGTTTATGTAATCCAGGTTCGGCAACTCGGGCCCATGCAAAAGGCGTGGGCTATAGCACATGAAAATCAGGGAATCATGCGAAATTTCAGTTTTATGGCCCCGAAATGCCAAAAAATGAGGGACGGTTATGGCAATGGGTGACTATTTTTCCTTAGGTCATTTATACTCACTATAGTAGTCCGTCTGGCTGCTAGTTCGAGCCCGTGTAGAAGGCTTGAATTATGGTACACGAAAATCTAAGAATCATCCGGAATTCAAGTTTTTATGGCCCTAAAACACCAAAAAACGAGGAATGATCATAGAGAGGCGATGAATATTGTTTCTTAGGTCATTCTTTATGGTCCAAATTTTTTTTAGGTGATTCGAGTCCGGCGGTCCAGGCCCATGTAGAAGGCGTGGGCTATGGCACACAAAAATTTGCGAATCGGGCAGAATTTCAGTTATATGGCCCTAAAATGTCAAATAATGAGGAACGATCATGGCGATGTGGTGACTATTGTTCTTCAAGTCATGGTCCAACAAAATACTAGGCGATCCGGGCCAGGCAACCTAGGCCCGTGTAGAAGGCGTGTGCCAAGTTTTATGGCTCTAAAATGCCAAAACACGAGGAAAAATCACGGAGAGACGGTGATTATTATTCCTTAGGTCATTTTTTATGGTCCAATTTTTTTTTAAATGATCCGAGTCCGGCAACTCGAGCCAATGCAAAAGGGGTGGGCCACTACACATGAAAAAATGAGGAACGATCAGGGCGAGGCAGTGGCTATTTTTTATTAGGTTATTTTTTATGGTTCGACAATCTGGCCACCCGCGCTCATGTAGAAGGCGTGGTCTATCGCGTATGAAAATCAGGGAATCAAGCAGAATTCAAGTTTTATGGCACAACAAATGAGGAACGGTCATGGCAAGGCAGTGACTATTATTCCTTAGGTCATTTTTTATGCTCTGGCAAAATTTTAGGCGATCCGGGTCCGGCCTTCTGGGCCCATCCAAAAGGCGTGGGCTATAGCACTAAAAAATCTTGGAATCGGGGTGAAAGTCTAGCTTTGTGGCCCTAAAACGCCAAGAAATCAGGAATGGTCATGGAGAAGCTGTGACTATTATTCCTTAGGTCGTTGTTGATGGTCTGACAAAAATTTAGGCGTTCCGGGTTCGACCTCCAGGGCCCATGCAGAAAGTGTGGGCTATGGCGCATGAAATCTTGGAATCGAGCGAAATTTCAGTTTTTATGACCCTAAAATACCAAAAAATGAGAAACAATCATGGCGTGGCGGTGATTATTAGCCTGTTTGGCCATGCTTTCTTAGGGGCCAAAAGTAATTTGTTTCGAAAATCGAGGTATTTGGCCAAGCTTTTAAAAAGACAAAGGTGCTTTTGAGAAGAAGCAAAAGCAGAAGTAGTTTTGGAGAAGCATAAAATAGTAACTTCTCTCTAAAAGCACTTTTCTAAGAAGCACTTTTGAGAAAAGTACACTTAGAAGTAGTTTTTAAAAGCTTGTTCAAATACTAATTACTGCTCAAAAGTATTTTTCAAATTAATTAGTCAAACACAAACTGCTTCTCACCAAAAGCACTTTTTTGAGAAGTACTTTTGAGAAAAGCACTCCTCAAAATAAGTTGATTCTACGAGTTTGGCCAAACAGGATGTATTGTTCCTTAGGTCGTTATTTAACGTTTGACAAAATATTTGGCAATCCAAGTCCGGCAGTCGGGCCCGTCTAGAAGGCGTAGGCTATATCACACAAAAATCCAGGAATCGGGCAGAATCCCAGCTTTATGGCCCTAAAATGTCAATAAACTAGGAACGTTCATGACGATGTGGTGACAATTTTTTCTTAGGTCGTTTTTGATGGCCTGAAATTTTTTAAGACATACGGGTCCGGCAGCCTGGTCTCATGCAGCTTTATGGCCCTAAAATACTAAAACACGAGGAACGGTCATGACGAGGCGATGACTATTGTTCCTTAGGTAGTTTTTGACGGCCTTGCAAAATTATAGGCGATCCGTGTCTAGTAGCCCAGGCCCATACAGAAGGCGTGGGCTATTATTGATACCCAATTTTGCTCTCATATTTTTAAAATAAGTATATACACTTTCAGAATATCATTTTGGCATGATTATTTAATTTGCAAGATTTATACAAGTCTTTTTAGAGCTTTAAAATTATTTTTTCTTGCATTTAAATCACTTGAATATCTATTAATTACCCCTTAAATTATTTTGTGATGATTTAATTACCCAAAGTTATTTTTTGCATCAACATATATGTTTCAGGATATTTTACTTTATTTTATGTAAGTATATTTGTATTTTTAAGCTATTTATATAATTTTACAATAATCGACTATATTCAATTCATGTATAATTACATTTTTATTACATTATTTGTGCCAAAATAGTATTTTTATATTTTTTTAATGTTACGTTATTATATTCAATCATTCTGCTGCACAAGTATTTTATTATCTATTAATTATTTTTAAAAATTATGTTTTGTATTTAATTATTAGCCCAATATTGGGCTAATTTTCGGACCAAAAACATTAGCCCAATACCCTTTAACCCAGCACCAGCAGCCCAATATCCTATACCTATCTCCTGACCTGCCCCGCTTCCCTTTTATCATGGTCGTTAATCTCAGATGATCAACGACCCACAATAACCTCCCCCCTTTCCTTATATCTCCTCAACCTAAACCCTCGGGACACTCCCTCCTAAACAGCTGCCTTTGAAGCCTCTCCATTCCACTCATCTCTGAAAAAACCTAGCCGCCACACCCTCAAATCCTCTCCTTATTCGGCCCCGGTACGGATTCCTTTCATGATTCTCTTGCCTTGTTCTGCTACTACTCACATGTTCATGGTGTTACTTGATATTTACCTAATTTTGGTAAACGATACCTGCAAGACGGGCCTGATCTTGCTATATTTTATAAAGATTTGGTAGATGTTTCATCTATATATACTCTACAATGAACGATTCTCGCATATCAAACCAGATTCATGGCCTTTGGACTCAACTAGGGTTTGAAATTTCGATTTCCCCTTTACCGATTCTATTACTGATTACATGTGATATTATTTCCTTATTTTGTGATTGATTAATTGTATGCCTTGTTTATTTGCTTGATTCTATCACCATATAAATCCCTCCCCATTTTCCCCTTTCAAGAGATTTTAATCTCTAATAAAAACTATTGTTGTCTTTCTTATACTTGCCTTACCCCGTTCTGAAACTTAAATTCTTGGCCGGCTGAAAGCCAAGGCCATCGGAATTCGTTTATTCGACTTTTCTCGGTACGAGCACTGCTCGGGGTTCATTCAAAACCCTTGGAAACTCTGATGCGATGAGATTTTGGGTTCTACTGCTCATTTTGCTACTGACATTCGAGATATTCCTAAAAACTTTCTTTGTTTACTCACCTATCAATTAGTAACTCGTAAGTACCTATGACTCTTGAATTTCATTCTCTTTGAGTTCCTCTTTTGCCTATCCATGTCTCTGAGATTTTTATGAACCAACATGCTATTGTTTGCTCTGAAACTCTTCTTGAGGCTCTATGCCTTCTAGTAATCAAACTTCCCTGTTTGTTGCCTTGGTTCTGTTTTCGTAATCATGTTTATTCTAATATGTGTGTTTGAATGCTTATTATTGTTGCCTATTCTAGGTTTAGCTTATTTTCTTGTTCTGTATTCTAGTGAGGAGTCAAATCATGCCTAGAACTTGCTCTAATTCTTGTTGATTCATTCATGTGCTACTTAATACTTTCTAGAGTTAGTTCATGATCATGTTATTAGCCTAAACATGTTTTCCCTTGCTACTTGTAAGATAATGTGTATCCCCTACCATGTCCTGTACTTCTGGAAAAGATCAATGCATGTGTTTCAAATCTTGTTGAGTTATTCTTGCCTAACTTACTAATTTTCTAAGGTTGTACTGATTAGCCAAGGCATGTCTCCATGTCATTTGAGTTCTAATGTATTTAACATTGCTGCTTGGGCAAATTTCCTATTTTAACTTCTTCTTTTATGTCTGGGTAATTGGTATGAGTTATTATGCTTGCATGACCTATTGCTCTTAAGTTGATATATTTTCATGAGTTCTCTAGACTTTGGCACTGTTGTAGTCTGTGCTACTAGGTTGTTGTTTTACTGTTTGTGATCATGTTAGGATCCCATGTTAGAAATCTTCATGTGAAATTGTTATCCCTCTGACTATAATTACTATGAATAAGGCTCACTTGTCTAAAGTATTTTCTGACTAATTCTGGCTAATATCTTGTGCTAAACTTGATTTCTGGAAACTTAGCACGTGTGTGTGTTCTCCATGTTAACTCAATAGACCAGCTTCTTAAGCCCTCTTAATGTGTGACTATGTTCAGCATGCTACACCCTTTCCTTTCTCGAATGATTACTCAATATGGTGTTAGTTCTCTATGTCAAACTTGTTATGTTAAACTTGTCCACCTAGTTGGCATGTTCAAGCCTCTTGTTTGACCAACCTTGTTCCCTTAGCTTCTAAAAAAAGTGATGATATGTTTATAATCGTGTCCCTATGAGGTATCACTGTTAATCGACTATAGAGTTTTTAATTGGTTGCCATGAATAATTCCTCCATCTAAGCCTGGTACGAGTTCATGTGAGGCCCCGGACTGTGCAATTGATACACTCTCACATTTGGGGTGTGCTTGGATCTGGGTCTACTGCTCGTGTGAGAAGTGAGCTTGCTGAAGGCCCAGTTGTTATTGGTTATTTCTCTTTTGGGCATGCTCTTTTTATTAGGCATGTAGTCTTTGAGTATGTAATATTTGCACTTGTCTTCATTATTTGGGCCTACAATAATTTACAAACAAAACAGATGAATGGGTATAAAACATGCCTATAGGATCTATGTGGTCTATTTTCTATTTGCTTTACATTATTTTAGTTTCATGTGTATAAATCATGCCTACATGAGTCACGCCCACACACTTCACTTAACTTGTAAAAACATGTTAGCTCAAGTGTTTGCTATACTTGTTTCCATGTCTACTATTATGCACACTTAGACTACATGCCTATAGGATGTAATAGCACATGCCTTACTAATCTAGATACCATGTTTATAGGATCTCAAATAACCTATTGGTCAAATTGCTTCTATTATTTTAGTACACTGCCCCTCATTGATAGCATGTCTATAGGAATAAAGTATTATAAAATTGAGTCCAATTGTCAATTGTTAGAAATCATGTATGTAGGATGTTTATTGGCGCTACTAATCATGTGTTTTCAAATGACTCCATTGCCTATTTACGCAAAACAATTCGATATCATGCATATAGGACTTGCAACGCTCAATTTGCCCGAATGTTACTTAATACTGGAAGTCAGAATCACGTGAAGATCCTGCTGTAGGACTTAACGATTAACAACTTGCACTATATAATTTGGAAAATTTGTGACTCATCGCGTGCTTTTGTACTTATGTGTGGAGGCTAACTTGAGCCTTTCATTGCTATTATGTGCAGTCCAACCTGTTTTAAATTTCGCCTAGTTTTATCATTTGAGCACCCTAAGTGAAGTCTAGAACCACCCAAATAGAGGTCCAAAGCCTTATGGATTATAGGTATGGGATGGGTAGTGCATGCATATGGTACGACCTAGAATTGAATTAGAATGCTTTTAGGTAAACAATTTCGACATAGTAATCGGGTCGCAAGAGATGATAGTCTGTGCCCACTGAATAATATGAGCAACCCCTACCTCAAGTGAGTTGCAAAATATTATTTATGTTGCACAGGATTATCCTTTAGGCTAAAAAGTTTAGACCCCTTTCTCTAAGTCGATGAACACCATACGTAAATCCATCTTCCTCTCCCTATATTGTCTTATCAACCTCCTAACAAGATGAATAGCTTCTGTATTTGAACATTCTGGCATAAATCCGAACTGGTTTTCAGAAATATCCACAATCCTCCCCAACCTCAACTCCACTACCCGGTAGTTTTTGCAACTTTGGATGTCACCATTGTTCTTATACATGGGGGCCATCGTACTCCATCTCCATTCTTCGGGCATCTTCATCGTCCTAAAAATGACATTAATTAACTCGGTGAGCCACTCCAAACTTGCCCTACCCACGCTCTTCCAAAATTCCATCAGGATCTTCAGGGTTGGTCTCTCTCCCCCTGCTCATATTACACATAGCCCCCTCAACTGCCTCAACTCCTATACGCCTACAATACCCAAAGTCCCGATGGCACTCAGAGTGTTCTAAGTTGCCTATCTCAATGTTCTTATCCCCCTCTTCGTTCAAGAATTTACGGAAATAAGTCTGCCATCTATGGCGAATCAGTGCCTCGTCCAACAAAATTGTGACGTCCTCGTCCTTGTTGCATTTCACTTGGTCCAGGTCACATGCCTTCCTTTCTCGCACCTTGTCTAACCCGTACAACTTCTTAAACCTCTAAGTTCTTATACAAACGTCCAAATGCAGCGGTCTTAGCCGCAGTAAGTGATAACTTCACTTTATTCTTAGCCATCTTATACAACTCCATATTCGTCCTCCTCGCCCACGCTCTCTAGAAGCTTCAAATATACCACTTTATTGGTCTCCACTTTACTTTAAACCTCAGTACTCCACCACCATTCCCCCTTACGACCATTAAATGAGCCCTTCGAGACCCCCAATACCTCTTTGGCAGCCTCTCTAATGCAATTTGCAGTCGCGGTCCACATATTAGTCGTGTCCCTACTACTACTCCATGCTCCAATAATCAACGACTTATCTCCAACTCATGTGCTCTGTCTTTTGTCAAAGCTCCCTACTTGATCCTTGGTAGACCAAACACAACCTATTTCTTCGCTTCCTCTTGATCTACAAATCCATGACTAGAAGCCTATGCCGAGTCGTGAGGTTCTCACTCAAGATGACCTTATAGTCTGCGCACAGACCTATATCAGACTTCCTTAAGAGTAGATAATCAATCTTGGTCTTAGCCACCGAACTCTGAAAGGTGACCAAGTGTTATACGTTCTTCGGAAAACTAGAATAAAAAATCACCAAATTGAAAGCCTTAGCAAAATCTACTAGGGACGTACCACCCTCATTTTTAACTCTGAAACCGAAACCGCCATGCACGCCATCGTTGCCCCCCAGACGTTGCCCCAATGTGTCCATTGGGATTCCCTCTTACAAATAGCTTCTTAGTGTGAGAAATACCATGCACAACCTCGTCAAAATCCTCCCAAAACGCCGTTTGACCTCCTCATCTAACCCCACTTGAGGTGTGTACGCACTAATCACATTTAGAGTAAAACCCCCCAAAACCACCTTAATGCCTATCAACTTGTTGTTCACCCTCCTAACCTCCACCATTATCTTTTGAGGATCCCTATAAACCAAAATACCTACCCCGTTCTTGCCCCTCACGCGTCTAGAGTACCATAACCTAAACCCATCTACATCCCGTGCCTTATCGCCCACCCATCTAGTCTCATGTAGATAAGCTATATTGACCTTCCTCTTATGGGGAATCATCACTAACTCTACAAACTTTTCCGTCAAAGTCCCTATATTCTAAGACCTAACTCGCAACCCAGAGGCATCCTTCCTACCCTTAACCCTCTTGCCCCCACCCCCACCCCCACCCCCCGAGGACCCCGAGGATATGACCTTACCCTGTCATCGTTCAGTACAATCTATAATCTAATACACTCTACGCAGAAACTACCACAGAAGCAACAACAAACTAATGAACAATAGGCACAGAAGTAGGTGCTTGGCTAAAGAATGTATATAACTTGAATGCTCGTATTTAACTTTATAGTGATTAATGGTCGCTGTATTGAGTGAATGTTCATATGATTAGTTGATTTCCCCCCTTTTTTTGTATCAATGAATAGAAAGAATGAAGATATGATTGATTTTCTAAAATTTGATATGGTGGATCATCTAAGTTCAGTTCAGTTTATTTATTAAATAAAATTTATTTATTGAGAAAGGGATAAGAATTTTCTTTAAGTGGTCATATGTTTTATTTATTTATTATTTATTTATTTAATGTTATTTTTAAGGCAAAGAATATGCCCGAAGAATGGAGGTGGAGTACGATGGTTCCGCTTTACAAGAACAAGGGTGATATAAAAAATTGCAACAATTATAGAGGTATCAAGTTATTGAGTCACACTATGAAGATTTTGGAGAGAGTGGTGGAGGCCAGGGTGAGGAGGTGCGTGTCTGTTTTCGAGAATTAGTTTGGATTTAAGCCGGGGCATTCGACTACGAAAGCGATTCATCTGGTAAGGAGATTAGTGGAGCAGTACAGGGAAAGGAGGAATGATTTGCATATGGTGTTTATTGACCTTGAGAAGGCATACGATAAAGTTCCGAGGGAGGTCTTGTGGAGGTGCTTGGAGGTTAGCGGCGTTCCGGTAGCGTACAATAGGTTGATTAAGGATATGTATGATGATGCTAAGACTCGGGTGAGGATTGTGGGTGGTGACTCGGACTATTTTCCTGTGGTGATGGGGTTGCACCAGGGATCGACTCTTAGCCCATTTATGTTTGCCTTGGCGATGGATGTATTGTCGCGTCACATCCAAGGGGAGGTGCCGTGGTGCATGCTATTTGCCAATGATATAGTGTTGATTGACGAGACACGTAGCAGAGTTAACGCGAGGTTGGTGGTTTGGAGACAGACCTTGGAGTCTAAAGGTTTCAAACTGAGTAGAACCAAGACATAATACTTGGAGTGCAAATTCAGTGAGACTCATGATGCATACGTAGAGGTTAAGCTTGATGCTCAAGTTATCCCCAAGAGAGCGAGTTTTAAGTATCTCGGGTCTATTATCCAGGGTAACGGGGAGATTGACGAAGATGTCACACATCGCATCGGAGCGGGGTGGATGAAGTGGAGGCTCGCTTCCGGTGTTCTATGTGATAGGAATGTACCGTTAAGACTTAAGGGTAAGTTTTATCGAGTGGTGGTTCGACCTGCTATGCTGTATGGGGCTGAGTGTTGGCCAGTAAAGAACTCCCACGTGCAGAAGATGAGAATAGCTGAGATGAGGATGTTGAGATGGATGTGTGGGTGTACCAGGCGATATAGGATCAAGAATGAAGCTATCCGGGACAGAGTGGGAGTAACCTCCGTGGAGGACAAGATGCGGGAGTCGCGTCTGAGATAGTTCGGACATGTAAGGAGAAGAAGCATAGATGCCCTTGTCAGGAGGTGTGAGAGGTTGGCCATGGAGAGTGTGAGAAGGGGTCGAGGTAGGCCTAAGAAAGTACTGGGGAAAAGTGATTAGGCAGGACATGTCGCTGCTTCAGCTCACCGAGGACATGACATTTGATAGGAGGGTGTAGAGAATTAATGTAGAAGGTTAGTAGGTAGTTTATAGTGTTCACCGATAGGCTTAGTAGCATACATTTCCCTTCATATTCTTAGATTTTTATTACGTTATGTGATTTTGTTCGCCTCAGGTATTATATTCCATGTTGCTATTATTTGATGTTAGTTATTATTATTATTATTATTATTATTATTTTTATTTTTTATTTTATTATTATTATTACTATTTATTTTATTTTATTTTATTTTATTTTTCTTCCATCTTTCTTCCTCCCTTCTCTTCTTCTTACCCTTCCAGAGCCGAGGGCCTGTTGGAAACAACCTCTCTACCTCATTAGGTAGGGGTAAAGTTTGCGTACAAACTACCCTCCCCAGACCCCACATGTTGGGATCAGACTGGGTTTGTTGTTGTTGTTGTTGTAGTTTGATCCTAGACTATTGCAACATAGTACGTGTCATTAACAACAACGACAATATACTCAGTATTTTTCAAAGAGGAGCAATTTAATTGGGAAATTACCAGCTATGTCCATTTATAAGTAGCTCATTACAAAAATTGGCCAATTGATAAAATATTACTAATATTAGCCAATTAGATATTTGTAGCAAAAAAATATCAAATTCATGCTTTGTTTTGAGTGGGTTATTAGAATAGATTGGGCACATAAGGAGCTTGAATCTCAGTTTTGGTATGATTTGGTGAAGTTTTGAGGTGGTTCGAATTGAAAATTCAAATTAAAAATTGAACATGAAAAAAATGATATGCGTATCACACTATGTATCATTTGTGTATCACATATGTATCATATTTGTATCAATTGTGTATCACATGTCTATCCATGTATACCTGTGTATGAGATACATGAGTGATACATATGTCGCATAAGATTTTTTTAAACTCGATTTAATTACGAATTTTGATACAAAACCAATCCAAATCACCTCCAATCTTCCTCAAATTTTATATATTGACTTATCTATATATTTTCAATGAATTTCAACTATACTCATTGAAAAAGTTCCTTTTTTGTTTAGATATTTGGAATATTTTATATATTTTTGTATTTCATCACCTTATTTGCTACCTCATCCATGAAATTTTATTTTCGTCTTGTATCTAGTGTTGCTAATCACGCTTAAAAATATGGAAGGTGATTTTTGTATGTGATTCTTTGAGAGAAAGAACCCTATTATTTTATTTTTCAATTTTTGTTGGCTAGTTTTGGTAAATCTTTGACTAATGGCTAGAGTTTGGTAAGTTGAGATTTATTTGGAATATTTATGTAAGTTTCCAATTAAATTGGCATTTCATCCCATTTCTCTTAATTGCAAATGGGTCTGTAAACAAAAAACTTTGCATTATAGTCCCCCTCATTTTTGGGATTGACAATAAATACCCGTTGGAACTCTTTCTCTTTGCATTCACTTCCAGGTAATCTAGAAGCTTCTTCTTCCTCTTCTCTCTTCTCATTTCTCAGCACTTTTCATTCAATTCTCTTCACACAATTGCAGAGCAAAAGGAAGAAACAAACGAAAAATCAAGATGGAAGTGGTGCATATGGTGAGAAACATGAGGGTCCCACCAAACTCGGCGAGTTTGGCTGAGGCTAAGAACAGGACCTTAGAATTCTTCAGGATGTGTTGCAGATCCATCCCTGAGATCATGGATATCTACAACTTGTACGACGTCGTTTCTCCTTCCCAACTCCGTTCCGCTGTCGCTGCTGAAGTTCGTAAGAATTCCAACGTTACTAATCCTAAGGTACTCTGTTCTTTTATTCCACCTTAAAACTAAATTAATTATTAATTATGTCTCATTATGAATCAGTTGGGGTCCGGTTACTGAATCGTATGTATTATTTGTAATTAGACTATTTTTATTTTGGCTGTTAATTGACAACAACCCTCTTTTTTTACCCGCCAATTTGGGTAAACCCGGTTCAAATGAGAGAAAATTATCATTTCTTGGTAATTGGCAGTGTAAAAATGGTGACTTAGTTTGATTGATTTGATAAAAGTAGTTGCTGATGACTAATGGTAAGATAGAAATTGAATGTTGTATCAGAATTGTTTGATAGAAAATATTATGCAAGTAAATGGGCTGTGTATGCCATCGTCATCGAGTATAAGAGACAAGGGAAAAATATGAAGTCTGATGATAAAGTTTCTTATTTTATTTCTTATTTGCTTTAGAAAAGAAAGCGTACCAATCCGGCAAACAAAGCAAAAACAGCGGCTCCTACATAAATACAATAGAATTGAAATATTGTCACTAGAACGGATCACACAAATAACATCTTTCTAGCCGCCTAAAGGAAGTATTCAAAGATAAGATAACGCTATGCGCGCACAAGCCAACTTCAGGTATGCAGTTAGTTCTCAAGCGATTACTTCGGATCTTAGGTGCTACCTTAGGGGACATGGGTATACAATTGTTAGGTCGCAGCCCTTTCGGCGATTCAATCCGACATCTCATTTCCCCCTTCATCATTTGATTTTTCGCATCTAAGAGCTGATGTTGCAAAAGGAGTACAGTGCGATAGCAAGCGATTTGTGATCAATAAAAAGTACCACCGGATTCTGTACCCATCAGTCTTGAATCCTCACCTTAGACAGTTTCATTTGGTTATGAAAGAAAGGATATCTTAATCTTTACCATATTTGAGGAAGTTTTGACCTTTCTTGAAGAATAAAGTGCTTCATTCAGAAAATATTAGCCTTTCTGTGTTTCCCTTTTGTTTTCAAGAGTTGAGGGTGAGTGGAGTTTAAGGGAGGAGATATAGGAGTGCATGCTGGAATCTGGATCCAAGTGTGCTGCCGAACTGAAATGAATTGAATTATGGGATTTAAAACATTTATTGTTGGATTTTAGCTCACTTCACTTGCAAGATATAATTAGTTGCTAATTTGAACTGATAGCCAGGTGAATGAAGTGGATTTTTACAACTAACTAACGAGTTTTTCCTAGGCGGTTGTTCATTTGGATCCAAATAGTGTTTGAGCCTTTTGGCTCTTCATAAATTTCTTAGTCTGGATTTTTCTTCATCAAAAGAAATTTCTTACTTTGGATTTCCAAACCAGTAAAACAAAATTTTAACAGAATTCTAGTTTTGGATTTGATTTAGGTAGCTGATGAAGTCTAAATGTGGCTTCTTCTTCTAGGTAGTTGCTTGTAGGATTCAGAGAGACTTATTACTGCTGTTCAGTGTCTTGAGATGTCGACCTACTCAGAAAAAAACATATGCAAATATGGGCTTGATTGATGTCGGTGCTTAAAACCATATTTGAAGATCTCTATTGTAAAAGTACATACAGGGCAGAAAGAAGAATATTTTAGTGAAAGAAATTGCTGACCGATAAAATGAGCTTCTGGTGATTTTGTTGTTAGACTAACGCCGTGCTACTAAGCGGTAAATGCATTCACTTATCAGAAATAAACAAATATAGACAGCAGATAAATGAATTCAGCTTTATTCTCTAACTTGGAGAATCTGATGGTGCATTGTCAAGATGCCTCTCTGATTTAATGTTATATATGGAACTCTTTGGTATTTGCTTACTCGGGCCCTCTGCTTTAGATAATAATGGATCTTTTGATTTTGCTGTTATTTCTTCAGAGATTAGGCAAGGTATGCAGGTAGAGATTCCTAATGATCATTGAAAACCGAGGATACCAAAAACCTATTCGGTCAAGGGAAGAGAAGGCTATATATAGTTGCATAATATTTTCTCCCTGCAGGACGAGAATAGCCAAGTATTTATTTTCTACGCTTACAATTCCACAGGATGTGATTCCTGTATTCATTAGATACCTCTTGTGTCTTCTTTATTACAGAAGTGGTTTCGCGTTGTGTTAGATTCTTTCTTACTATTTTGTACATACGGTGCATATGATTCCTTTTTTCGTTCTTCTTTTATTTTTGTTTACGTTTTTTGTTTTTGTTTTTTGTTCTTTTCTTTTGGATAACAAAGGTTTTGTTGATGAGAGTATTGAACAATTCAGGACCAGACGTCTCATGAAGCAGGTTATAAAAAGTTGAATTAAAAACACTAATACTTCGAAAAGAATATAAACGATGTCTTTGTCCCTTCTCTTTTCTGCTTGTTTCAGTTTTGGTTTTTGTTTCTTGCATTAAATTATTTCTGTTGGATTAAGCAGAGTGTTTATCTCTAAGATTGCAAATGCTTTATCATGTAATTGATGTCTCATTTTTCTTGTGAGTGAATTATAAAGTAGACATCCAGAATGTATTTTGTACTTTGACTGAAGATAAGAGGCTCTTTTTTTTTCTTCTTCTTTCTTTTTTTGTATTTTTTCATTTGGCTTTTGGGGTGGGGTGGGGTGGGGGGAGCGTGTTCAGTGGAGCAGTGTGATCATCTCTGTTTATTTGGTGAGTGATTTTTCGGAAAACAGAGTATTTAGTTGTATAGTGTCCTAGTTAATTGAAAGGATCACATTGACATTCTCATGGTACAATAATGGAGATCAAAGAAAATGTTTAGCCAATATCGTAGCCTTAGCCAATATCTATCAAGCTATATTGCCCTCTCTATCAAACTTATGTACACAATGTGTTCTTTTATTTTTCTTCTGGCTGGAAAGGAGCTACTTCTGAATGGGTCACCGTGGAAAAATAATCTTAGTAATTAAAGTAATCTTCTGCACCCCTTTAGCCTCCTTGGAAACAATTTTAATTCCCCTTAAGGCACGTCCTCCACCCCCTACCCAAAAACAAATTGAGAAGGGCTGAAGGGAAAGGGATGCGTAGCCATGCAAGAGGCATGCGTAAATATGCCTGGCACAGTGTTATCAAAGGCGCGCTTAAAGCGCGCTTAGGCCCTGAAGCGAGGCTCCAAACATAATGAGCGCTTCGCGTTGCTTAGCGGGTGCTTCAGTATTGTCATCAAGGCTCTAGGGCATGTTTTTTCTTGCCAATGAGCGTAATCATGAAGAGGCGACACTAAACATTTGATATTTCACTTTATCATAAATTTTCTTTAATTCCGTTGTCCATATATTTGGTATTCATGCATATAGGTATTAGTCTTGGACTAGACACACACACACACACACATATATATATATGTTTGTCGTTTTTCTCCATTTGCGTCTTTCTTCATTAAAGCCCACACTTTATTTGCTCTTTGTGCTTAAAGGCCCAATAGACCTTAGAGCTTTTTTGCGCTTTTCGCCTTTGATAACATTGGCCTGGCACAAGATCCATAAAAGTGGCTATTTCAGGGAGAGAGAAAGAGATTACATTTTGGAGCTAAGTCTTGATTCTAGAGAGAAGGAGTCACTGCTTTTAGCCCGATTTTAGGCTTGTTACTTATTGACTACATGGGGTTGGTTGTACTCATACTACACTCTGCACTTTATGTGAGGCCCTGGGCTTGGAATCCTAAATTGATCATAGATATAGTTCACCCATAGCCCCATGATTCTAATATATGATTAGATTCCAAATCGAGTATTTAGTTATATAGTGTCCTAGTTAATTGAAAGGATCACATTGACATTCTCTTGGTACAAAAATGGAGATCAAAGAAAATAACTGTAACATTGCTTCGCTTCCCTCATAGACTCAAATATTTAGCCAATAGCGTAGCCTTAGGCAATATCTATCAAGCTATACTGCCCTCTCTATCAAACTTACGTACACAATATCTTCTTTTATTTTTCTTCTGGTTGGAAAGGTGCTACTTCTAAATGGATCACCCTGGAAAAAGATTCTATATAATCTGAGTAATTAAAGTAATCTTCTGCATCCCTTTTGCCTCCTTGGTAACAATTTTTTCCCCCTTAAGGCACGTCCTCCACCCCCTACCTGGAAACATAATAAATTGGGAAAGGACAAAAAGAGAAGAGAGAAACTTCCAGGTATTGCTTTACACCTCGAGTTCGTAGATTGTTATCCTTCTAGAAGTAAAACTTGCCCCATGAGAATTCTCATCAAGATGCATATTGCTATGAATTATAATTTGATTCATGTCGACTACCATCCTGTTATATGTTTCAGTAAATTGTTTCCGTAGGTTTTCTACTTTTTGGTACACTTCTTGTTTTCAAGATGTCGGTGTTCAATTATGCAGCAAGAGGCAGGTTGTCCCATTGTCTTCATAACTCATCTCTATCCTACAGGTAATTGACATGCTGCTGTTTAAGGGCATGGAAGAGTTGAAGAACGTTGTGGACCACTCAAAACAGAGGCACCACATTGTTGGCAAATACGTCGTTGGTAACCAAGGTCTTGTGCAGGACCTTGAAGCCAAAGATCAGGGCAGCTCTAATTTCCTGAAAAACTTTTACAGCAGCAACTACTTCTAGATTTCTTTGTAAAACTCCGTCGTCTGGGGTTTTTTCAGTTGTGGATGGATTTCCCAAATAATGATGCCATTTTCTTGCATCCTACTCTTGGATAAATGTTTCTGCTCTTAATGGGTAATGAGTACTCTTCTGAGTCCAGAACAGGTTGTTAGTTTTGTTTGCTTTGAGATGGAAGGTGTTCCCTTTATCGTTTATCATGTAAGTGCTATTTTATTAGTGTCATAATCTGAAGGAATCTTTATCCGAGGGTCTATCTCTCTGCCCGTCCAGCTCGTCCAGGGTAGGGTAAGGTTGCGTATTCGCACTTGTGCGATTACACTGGGGGTTGTCATAATCTGAAGGAAAAAGTGATACCTTGTGCCTCTATCTGACTTCTAATAGAATAGGTTTTATGATGAGCACAAGTTCTCAAATTCACCAAGCTCCCTCTTTGAGACTAGAGACTTCAGTTACTTGAACCTTGAGTGGTGGTTTGCTTTTGCTGTTAAGGCATCTATTAGGCAAACTACTCATAGAATCTGCATCTTCAGAGTTAAGCCAGTAGTTTTACTTTCAGTAGAAAAAGTTGTCAAGAAAAATGAAGTACTCTTTACCGTCTTAACCGAAAAATGAGGACAAGTAAGGCTTCCTCAGTTGATAAAAGCACCTCCACTCACGACCGTTAGGTCCTGGTTCTCTGAGTCACCCTGGAGGGGAAGTGTGAAAACACTATAGATCCTCCTAATTTGGGAGGCGTTTTAAAAAAAAGCTGATAAATGAGATTGTTCCCAGCCCATAAAAAGATAGATCAAGAAGGTTTTCTGGTTATGATAATGATGTTTTTCGTTGTGCAGCGAAGGTTTCGCTGAACTTTCTTTCATTTTCTGTGCATGACCATAGAGAGGGTATTGGTTACGTATAAGGGTTAAAATAAAACAGTTAATCACCCATATTATCCCGTAAAAGTTAGGTTGGATAATGAACTTTTTAAAAACTGGTCAAATATAAATAAGAATCATATATCATTTAGAAAATGAACAACTAATGAGTTTAACTTTTATATTTGTAAAATCTCAGATTGGGGTTCCTCAAGTTTGGGAAACTGGAAATTTTCTCAAAAGTGATCATATTCAAGACGCCGTGGATAATATGGTTCGACTAACCCGTTTTTATAGGTATTAAATATGGATCGGGTAGGATAATTTATCCGTTTTTTCATTACTCGTTTTCGACTTCGTCTCATATCCGATCTGACCTACATGTTTGTCACTCCTAATTACGTACGATAATAGTTACGCCTCAATCCCAAGACCATTGGGTCAGCTAAATGAATCATCGTTACTCATGTCGCTTCATTAGAACTTATTTTAGTCTAATATGGAGTATATTATTTTCTTTAGTATTATGAATTCGCTATAGTTTCTACTGACAAGATAAAAAAAATTGGGGAACATTAGACCTCGAGAAAGCATATAAATACAAACAACTTTCGAAATAATTGAGTAGAATAGTAATGATATGGAATTGAACAATTTAAAGTAAGGAAAAGAAATATAAGATATTCAAGTCGTCGATAAAAAGGAAATTACTACGAAACCAAAACTATAGGATACTTCCCGTGGAAATTGAAATCACGAGCAAGCTTCCTTGAAGTTTGACTTGCAACAAGAATTTGTACAAAATTTCCAAATCGGTGAAACTAACTAACTTACCATTTATAGTTATAAAATAAAGTGTTGATCCCATACAAATGACTACAATAAGCTTATTATTAGTGGAAATTATGGGTCAAAATTTGTGTAGTTGCCATTGTAGTACTTAATACATTATGAAACGACGTGAAATAACCATCCAAACAAGGTGATAGTGGTGTGATCACAAACCCGAATCAAACTAACTGGCCTTCGTAGGTAAAATAGGCAAGATGTAGATATATCTGGGTAAAATTAAACTCTCATCAAATCTACCGTCGTAAATGTGGAATTATAACTTTATTGTGTTCAAATTTATGTTTTTTGAATAATTAAATAAATTTAACGTCGCAAAGATAATTTCATATCAAAAATATTTTCTTTTTGTAAGCTTATACGGATATTTATAATTAAGAAAGAGATTAAAATCATTTTTCCGCATCTTTGATGGTAAAAATTTATCTCTCAGTATTTACATTAAACTACTCCTTTTGGTCCATAATAAGTGACCATTTTACCTTTGGCATACCCATTAAGAAAATACGAACTCTTAAAGAAAAAATAAAATATTTACTAAATTAACCTTAATTAATTGTTACCTTGACATATTGGAATATGTAAATAAGGACAAATTTTGAAAAAATAAAAAGGTAAAATAATCAATTATTATGGACCGGAGGAGTAATACACTCAATCATATTTAAGTTTAAAAAAAAAAGGTAAACATTATACATTAACTAAGTATTTTGATATAATACATACTACATCCGTTTCAATTTAGATGAGGTAGTTTGACCCAACGCGGAATTTAAGAGTAAAAAGAAGAAGACTTTTGAAACTTGTGGTCTTAAAAGCTTAAGGGGTAAAAACTTTGTTGACCTATGATATTTGTGTAGGTATGAAAGATTCTCAATAAGGGTAAAATAGGTAAAATAAAGAGTTTAAAGTTGAATTATTTCCAATTGTAGAAATGTATCATTCTTTTTAGAACTAAATAATAAGGAAAGTGTGTCATCTAAAATAAAACAAAGGGAGTAATAAAGTATAAAAATATAGAATGACCCTAACGAGGAGTGTCTATTTAATATGGTACGAGCGGAATGTAAGATACTTTCAAGGAAAATTCATATCAGTTGAGGTTAAAAAGTACGGAAAATGACGAAATATATACTTATACTATGTGAAAATGTTTAAATATATCTTTCGATATACTTTAGATCAAAATATATTCATGCCGTAATACTATTGGTTCACATATACACTTCTTCTGTTAAATTTGTCCAATCCTACGTGACACTCATATTTGAGGAGGTGGATGCCACATGGCATGCCACCTCAACGTCCCTAACCCATTTTATCTCTCCCTTCTATTTTTTTCCACCTCTAAAATTTTCTTCCCTTTACCACTATTGCCACCATTGCCGCTACCATAAAAATATGTTGTATTTCAACTTTTAGTCTTTTATATATAGATTATGGGTGTTGAGGTGGCATGCCACGTGGCATCCACCTCATCAAATATCAGTGCCACGTATGATTGGATGTTCGCCTTGGACAAACTTAACATATGAGGAGTATATTTGAATCAATAGTATTACGGTAGGGGTATATTTATCGTAATAAAAGGTAAAATACTCCTTACTCGTAATTAAACCCACTAATCATCATATCTTTTTTACGGTGTTCGATTTGCATAATGGTGATATTCGAATCCGGTCCTTCTGACATATCTACATCCCCATGTATAGTAAGAGTCTTTCAAACGAGGAACTTTAATACCGTATAGTTGACTCGACTGTGTAGGTGGATCGACTCATCAAGTTCCCATTGAAATAGGATCCACAAAAAAAAAATACTTGCCATTCGTTGGTTATTAGCGGCATCCCGAAAACGTCTGGGGTCGAAATATGACTTTCAAATCAAGTTCCCAATTAATGGGCGTCTACCGAAAGTCGATAACCTTCATCATCGCCAGCATCTGGTGCTCTCTCGATTGCTTCAATAGTTCACTGAAAGCCTTTGATGTAATAAACCGCAAGCCCTTCAGAAAGTTTTGGACTCAAAAGTATAACGAAGAGTAATATTTAAATCTTTTCTTATAGTACACAGGTATATATGACCCTTTACCGAAAAACATATAAAAATATATATAATTTTCCCGAAAAAGCAGAAGCCATATGACTTATGATATCAGATTCAAGCCAAACGAATATAAGTAATTAAATATAAAATGTAACAATATTGTTAATAATTTTGCAACTTCACTCTACATTTTTCTTATTCGATAAACAACAATAACAAACAAAATTTAATTTTACAAATGGGATTTGGAAAGAATAATATGTACGATTATCTTATTTTTATTTTGTAAAGGTAAAAAAGATATTTCATAGACCATCGGCTCACGGCAAAATAAAAACTACAATTTTAGCAACAAGTAATAATAATAAGAGGAAAATGAGAGGTGAAAAGAAAAACAAAGCCCAGCCGCAGTTGGGAGAAGGTAAGGAGAACGTGCGGAGAAGAAGTGTGAAAAACGTCCCCAAATTTTGCTATTGGGTCTTTCTCTCGTCTCCTGTTTGTTTGTTTGGTTGGTTGTTTTCTATTTCTTTCAAACCCTATTCCCCTTCATTTCCACTTTACGTTGAATCAGCGGAGACGCATAAAACAAGTTAGAGAGAGAAAGCGCACATATATATATATATATATATAGACAGATATTTTTAGCATTTTCCGATCGCACTTTTCTTCTTCTCTTCTTCCTCCTCAAACTTAGGGTTTCTTCTCTTCACTTCTTTCATTGTATGTATCTTCACTTCCCTCTCTCTCTCTCTCTTTAACTTTCTCATGCTTCAGATGTTTATTTCTTATTTTATTTGTTTTGATTTTTATCTGAATTCTCTGTGTTTTGATGTGTATCTCTTGTAAAAATTGCTGTTTTCTGTTGTACGTTTTTTAAAAAGCAGAGTTTTGGTTCATTTTTTTTTTAAATTTTAATCTCAATTCTATGTGTGCTAATTCAGCAATTATTTTGTTTTTGCTGTTTTTTTTTTGAAGGCCAGAATATTTTTTGCATTTTCCTTTGTTGTTGTTGTTGGGTTGGAATTTTTTTTTTGTTTTCTCGTTTTTATCTGAAAATGTGCTTATTTTGCAGTGCTTTCGTTTTTGCTGTTTTGGGGTTTTTAAAAGTAGAATTTTGGCTGCATTTTATCTGTTTCTCTTGCTTTGTCTTTTTTGGTGTTTCTATTATTATGCAATCATTTGTTTTTTTTTTATTTTGCTGTTTTGGTTCTCCGAAATGCAGAATATTGGTTGCATTTTCTCTATTTCTGTTGGTTAGGTTGCATTTTCTGGATATCGGTAGTTGTGCATGTTTTACATGCTTGATCAGTTGTAAGATCACCATTTTGGTGTTTGAATATTGTTCTCCTGCATGTAAAATTTGAATATGTTTGCTGATGTTCTTTTCTTCTTGTTTTGATTTGTTATGAAATATCATCAGGCTTGAGAGTTGATTTGATGTTGACGAAAATTGTTAGCTTTTTAGTGGAATTCTGGTGCTAGGAAAGAGAAGTAACTTGCATTTGAGGGTTTCTTAACCTATCCCTGTTGAAAAAAAGGTTAGCTGAATTTTGTGTTGGTAGAAAGGACGTGTGGGAAGGTATTGGGTTTTGATTTCTGGGTGTTTTGACTATGCCAACATCGTGGGCTGATTCGGTTTCTGCAGCCGAGAATCTGGCTGCTGCTGCTCCCCCAAAGTCAGCATATGTTCCACCACACCTTAGAAATAGACCTGCTTCAACTGATCCTCCTGCACAGGCTTCCTATGCTGGGGCTGCTGCATCTGGTCAGGGCCAAAGTGGTTATGGTGGCCCAAATGTAGGTGGAAGTCATTGGAGTGGTCCTAGGAATGATTTCCAATCTGGTTATGGTGGTGGAGGAGGCCGTGGCGGGGGTTGGAATAGCAGAACAGGTGGTTGGGATCGGGGGAGGGAGCGGGAAGCTAACCCCTTTGCAGATGATGATGCTGAACCCTTTGTTGAACCAGAGATTTCTGGGATCAACTTTGATGCGTACGAGGATATTCCTGTGGAGACAAGTGGGGATAATGTGCCCCCTCCTGTGAACACTTTTGCTGAGATTGATCTTGGTGAAGCTGTAAACCAAAATATCAGGAGATGCAAGTATGTTAAGCCGACCCCTGTGCAACGGCATGGTATACCAATTGTACTCTCTGGTAGAGATTTGATGGCTTGTGCTCAGACTGGTTCTGGCAAAACTGCTGCTTTCTGCTTCCCCATCATAAGCGGTATCATGCGGGGCCAATTTCCAAGACCTCCACGTCCACGGGTGGCATTTCCACTGGCTCTTATTCTTTCTCCGACAAGGGAGCTCTCATGCCAAGTAAGTTTATAGGGCTTGTTGGTCTATGCACTCAAAAGGGTGGGGGAAAGAAGATCAATTTGGTTTCTTTGGACTATGCTGTATGGTTTGATTTTCAAAAAAGTTATTGAATGTCATGTTTTGGCTTGCAGATCCATGATGAAGCTAAGAAATTCGCATATCAAACTGGTGTCAGGGTGGTTGTTGCTTATGGTGGTGCTCCCATAAACCAACAGGTTGCATTTCTTCTCTTGTGTGCTTGGTGCTTTCACTTTTTGCCTATTCTATTCAGCTGAGATCATTCTATGGCATCTATTTGGATTTTCATGCAAGCGCATTATTTGTTACGCCCTTGTTGCTCAATTACCTACAGTTCTCTTCGTTATTTGGTTTTCTAAAGAAGACAGGACTATACTTGTGTCCTACACTCGCTACGATGTTTACGTTGTCCTGGAGATTCCTCTACAGTGATAAAGGATAAAAGTTTTTACGTTGATTGGGGATAAAAGCCATCGGTTAGGCCAGTTTTACCATTTCTATGTGTAGGCTGTTTGAACTTCTCATGCCTATCAGAGAGATAATTTTTTTTGTGAAAGAAGAACATTGCTTTCATTGAAGCTCTGATCTTGCCTGCACTTGTCATATTTTTGCACCTGCTTTATATTTCTCAATTTTGTTTACAGAAGTTGTACACGTGTGAAATTGGCCTTCAATTCAGTGAATTTTATCTTTCAGCAAGAGGTTCTTTCTAGTCTAATGACATGACAATTTTTGAATGGTTTACAAGATAGTGAATATGCAAATTGTTGTATGGTTTCACGCATGCATTATGAGAAAGAGAGACTTCATATGTGCCCATTAAATATACGAAAATGTCTATCATCATTAAAAGCAGTTCAGAGTTGCTTATAGATGTTTTTGGGGCATGACAGCTTCGAGAACTAGAGAGAGGAGTGCATATTCTTGTGGCAACACCTGGACGATTGGTTGATTTACTTGAGAGAGCTAGAGTCTCGTTACAGATGATAAGGTACTTGGCTTTAGATGAGGCAGATCGAATGCTTGATATGGGTTTTGAACCTCAAATAAGGAAAATTGTGCAACAAATGGACATGCCTCCACCAGGTGTAAGACAGACAATGCTATTCAGTGCCACTTTTCCCAAAGAGATTCAGGTCAGTCCTCTGTTTGGACGGGCTCTTTGCCTTTCAACCTATTCTCTCCTCTCTCTCTCTCTCTTAACCTTTTTAAAATTAAAAGTTTAAATCTTGATCATCCTGTAGACTTGTATTTTTGAATTTAAACCTGAATATGCCTCTTGCTGCCACAATATTTATTTACATTGTTCTCGAGCTGACCTGAGTTTTTCTGTTTCTCCTCAGTTGTTTTTTGCCTATATCTACGCTCAATTAATAGCATAGGGAGTGAATTGGTATTATCACTGTGAATATACATTTTGTGCCATGTTTGCTACTTCCATATTGCAGAGACTAGCATTGGATTTTCTTTCAAATTATATCTTTTTGGCCGTGGGAAGGGTTGGCTCTAGTACTGATCTGATTGTCCAAAGAGTTGAATACGTTCAGGAGACTGACAAGAGAAGCCACTTGATGGATCTCCTTCATGCACAGAGGGAAAATGGTGCTCATGGCAAGGTATTAGCCATCTGTTATTCGATTTGACTTAATTATTGGTGTTTATTAGGTAGGCTGAGCAATAGAATGCTGTTCCGGCCTGTAAGTATACATTCTGAGCCTTCCGTTTCATTGTTAGTTGGTGGAAAAGCATTCATAGTGGAAGTTAGGTACTTGCCTGTATTCTTCTGAAGTATTGCCTTGTTCTATATTGGGGTTTTCAGGATTGGAGACTATAGAGAACCTGAGAATTTCAATACTAATTGTGTTGTCTAATGTGATAATTCTTGAAATTTGGTCATTTATTGATGGTGATGCTAATGACAGAGGCCAAAGTTTGAGAAATTAGAGGTAGAACAGTAAAGATTAATGAAGATGTTAAAGCAGATAGTCGTTGCTTAAAATTAGCAATTTGCACAAGTTGCTGCATTCCTGGTTTAGCATGTTATGTTAGTGTTCAACTGTATTGAAGAGTGAGATGCATAAGTGAAATCTTATGGCTGTTCTTTACTATTTGTCCTGTGAGAGACAGTTCAATTTTCTTTTCCTATTTAGAGGGTGTTTGGATGGGCTTAAAAGCTGGTCAAATCAGCTTTTAAGCATTTTTTTATTAAATGGAGTGTTTGGCAAAAAAAAAAGCTGCTTAAAAAAAGTTAAAATGTGCTTTAAAAAAAGCTAAAAGCAAGAAGTTGGGTGATCCCAACTTTTTTTATTTTGGCTTAAAAGCCATTTTAGTTTGACCTATAAAATTATTCTTTTGTCCCTTATAAATTTTTACAATACCAAAATTATCCTCAATCAAAGAAACTATTAAATTTTTTTTTTCTACACCCCTCCCCAGCCCTCGCCCCCACCCCTACCCCCACTCCCGCACAAGAATTTTTTTTGTATTTTACTTTTTTCGTAACTTTTTTAAATTTCTATTTTTTTTCATAAGTGAATCTTATGGCCGTTCTTTACTATTTGTCATGTGAGAGACAATTCAATTTTTTTTTCCTATTTAGAGGGTGTTTGGATGGGCTTAAAAGCTGGTCAAATCAGCTTTTAAGCACTTTTTTATTAAATGGAGTGGTTGGCAAAAAACAAAAGCTGCTTAAAAAAAGTTAAAATGTGCTTTAAAAAAAGCCAAAAGCAAGAAGTTGGCTGATCCCAACTTTTTTTTATTTTGGCTTAAAAGCCATTTTAGTTTGACCCATAAAATTACTCTTTTGTCCCTTATAAATATTTATAATACCAAAATTATCCTCAATCAAAGAAACTATTAAAATTTCTTTTTTTTTTCTACACCCCTCCCCACCCCCTACCCCCACTCCAGCACAAGAATTTTTTTTTAATTTTCAAATTTCCGTTTTTTTCTGTAACCCCCCCCCCCCCCCCTCTCGAATTTTTTTTAAAATATATTTTCAGTTTTTTTTCATCTTTCTTTTTTAATATATTATACTTATATATAATTGCTACTCCTGTAATCAACTCCTTTATAATGTTTAACAGCTTTAGAGATATTTTTGTTTTTTTAATAGGAAAAAGTGCTTACCATCACTTGTTTGCCAAACACTTCAACAGCTTTTTTTAAGCTTCAGCCCTTTTATCCAAACATGTAACTGCTTATTTATAAAATAAGCTCCAGCACTTAAAAGCTGCTTTTAAGCACTTGTACTTAAAAGCCACTTTTTTTAAGCCAATCCAAACGGGCTCTTAATCTTTGGTTCAAGTGCCAGAAATTGTTGTTTGAAATTCTAATTCGGCTGGTCTCTAATTTTCAGCAAGCTCTTACCCTTGTTTTTGTTGAGACGAAAAAAGGAGCTGATTCATTGGAGCATTGGCTTTGTATGAATGGTTTCCCTGCTACTGCTATTCATGGCGATAGAACTCAGCAGGTATCAATGCTTTCTCTAGTGTGATTCTGGTTGGTTGATCTCGTGAGACATTTAGCTCTGATATGGTTGTTTATTCTCTATTATAAGTGATGCGCTTTTTGACTTTTTCCCTGATTCTCTTACGCTTGTTTTTATTTTTTCACGAGTTCAAATTAACTTTTTTGGTTTGTCTTTTTGGCTGACTTAAAATGTGTCCAGTTCCTGGCTTTTCTCATAAAAAAATGACCAGTCCCTGTGTTCTCTTTTGAATCACAACCATGGAGAATGGAGGGTGATTTTATATCGATCCTCTTGGGTTTAGCTGTGTTCGGAAGGCAATGCTCTAGAAACTGGGCATTGAAACTTCTGTTCTTGCTTTTCCTTTATCTTCTCTTGTTTATAGAAGAATGAAGATGTGAAATGCTGCTCCCTCGGAAGAGTGAAGTATACACACTAACATTGGAAGAACTTGGGATTAGTTCCCAATTCTTCTTCCTTTTATTTGATCACTAGAGTCCTATCTCAACTGTGTCATATTTCAACTCTTGGGGATAGCCTACTTTTCTTTGTAGGAGCAGTTAGTACCTCTCAGCACCTTCTCTCTCTTGTGTCCAGTTCCCGGCTTTTCTCATAGAAAAATGTCCAGTCCCCGTGTTCTCTTTTGAATCAGAACCATGGAGAATGGAGGGTGATTTTATATTGATCCTCTGGGTTTAGCTGTATTCGGAAGGCAATGCTCTAGAAGCTGGGCATGTGAAACTTATGTTCTTGCTTTTCCTTTATCTTCTCTTGTTTATAGAAGCAGAGGCGTATCTAGGTTAAGGGGTATGGGTTCACGTGAACCCATACCCCTCTCCCTAAACTATGTATAACAATGTCATATTTCTTCAAAATTATTTAAAAATATGTGTGTGCACCCATGCTCAAAGACTCCTATGATGCAATTATTATTGGGTGCACCTCTACAAGTGACATTGGCAGTTCAAATCTCACTCCGAACGGTCTTGTTTTCAGTAAGGATTATAGATATATATGTGAAACTTACTAAAATTTTAAAAAGGATATAATTTTAAAGCTATAGTTTCAGAAGTGTAGTGGATTCATGGTAAGAGACTAAACTTAAACCCGTCAAGTGTAAATTCTAGATCCACCCCTTAACAAGAGTGCACCCATCCTCTTAAAATCCTGGATCCGTCTCTGTAATAGAAGAATAAAGATGTGAAATGCTGCTCCCTTAGAAGAGTGAAGTATACACACTAACATGGGAAGAACTTGGTATTAGTTCCCAACTCTTCTTCCTTTTATTTGATCACTAGACTCCTATCTCAACTGTGTCATATTTCAACTCGTGGGGATGTAGTACTTTTCTTTGTTGGAGCAGTTGGTACCTCTGAGCACCTTCTCTGACTCTCCCCCCCCCCCCTCTCTTTTTGGGTGGGGTGGGAGGCATATTGGCTGAAGCGGGGCATAAAAAGCCTTGAAGTTCTCTTTTTCCTGATTCTCTTACGCTTGTTTGTATTTTTTCACGAGTTCAAATAAACTTTTTTGGTTCATCTTTTTGGCTGACTTCAAAAATGTGTCCAGTTCCCGGCTTTTCTTATAAAAAATGTCCAGTCCCCGTGTTCTCTTTTGAATCAGAAACATGGAGTACCACGTAAAATGGAGGGTGATTTTATATTGATCCTCTGGGTAGAAGGCAATGCTCTAGAAACCGGGCATGTGCAACTTCTGTTCTTGCTTTTCCTTTATCTTCTTGTTTATAGAAGAATGAAGATGTGAAATGCTGCTCCCTTAGAAGAGTGAAGTATACACACTAGCATTGGAAGAACTTGGGATTAGTTCCTTGTTGCGTGGACTCTCCAAAATGTAGCCGCACAAGTGTCAGATCCTTAAAAAATGCACTATTGGAGGATCCGACACGTATACTGCCAGATTTTTGGAGAGTCCGAGCAACATAGATTAGTTCCCAACTCTTCTTCCTTTTATTTGATCGCTACAGTCCTATCTCATCTGTGTCATATTTCAACTCTAGGGGATAGAGTACTTTTCTTTGTTGGAGCAGTTAGTACCTCTCAGCACCTTCTCTCTCTCTTTCTTTTTTCGGGGGGGGGGGGGGGGGGGGGCCCTTTTTTTTTTTAAAAGTGGGGGGGAAA